>ML265031.1:50136-103228 GCA_005239495.1 Nicotiana undulata | reverse complement strand
TTTTCCTTCTCATTATCTGTGATTTATCTTAGCTTGTTATCTCAGTTATTCACTTTTCAGTTCCCAGTATCGTTCCTTAACTCACCATCGTACGATCCCAACTCAATGCAATTCTTATTTATGTATGTATATATATATAATCGACACGGACAAGACTATCGGCCGAAGTCATAACGGTGGGTCATAAGGACTGACTCGGTCATAAAGCTCCACACGCTCGCGAATCATACCTGCGACTCGTGCGCTGTCTCGATAAAATCTCCACGATCGCGAATAATCCATGCGACTCGTGGGCAAATATCTCTCACTGCTTGCGAATCATTCATGCGACTCAGGGGCCAATGACATATATATATAATCTCCCGATCACGAATCATACCTGTGACTCGGGGGCCGATGAAATTAGTAGTATAATTCTCCCTGATCACGAATCGAACCTGTGACTCAGGGGTTAGTAAAATAAGCCTGATCTCTCCCTGATCACGTATCAAACCTGTGACTCAGGGGCTGGTAAAAATATGAGTGTAATTACTCCCTGATCACAAATCAAACCTGTGTCTCAGAGGCAATGAAAATATAAGTTCTCCCCGATCACGAATCATACCTGTGACTCGGGGGCCGATGAAATTAGTAGTATAATTCTCCCTGATCACGAATCGAACCTGTGACTCAGGGGTTAGTAAAATAAGCCTGATCTCTCCCTGATCACGTATCAAACCTGTGACTCAGGGGCTGGTAAAAATATGAGTGTAATTACTCCCTGATCACAAATCAAACCTGTGTCTCAGAGGCAATGAAAATATAAGTTCTCCCCGATCACGAATCATACCTGTGACTCGGGGGCCGATGAAATTAGTAGTATAATTCTCCCTGATCACGAATCGAACCTGTGACTCAGGGGTTAGTAAAATAAGCCTGATCTCTCCCTGATCACGTATCAAACCTGTGACTCAGGGGCTGGTAAAAATATGAGTGTAATTACTCCCTGATCACAAATCAAACCTGTGTCTCAGAGGCAATGAAAATATAAGTTCTCCCCGATCACGAATCATACCTGTGACTCGGGGGCCGATGAAATTAGTAGTATAATTCTCCCTGATCACGAATCGAACCTGTGACTCAGGGGTTAGTAAAATAAGCCTGATCTCTCCCTGATCACGTATCAAACCTGTGACTCAGGGGCCATGAATGCATGAATGCGTATATATGACTGCATGAATGCATATATATATATGTGTGTATATTCAAACATCGTGGTACCGACTCGCCCACTCTCAACGGGATCAGATACTCACATCTCACTTGATAGGCAAAGTTGGGATTTTATCATATTATCCACTTTGCTCATAATATCACCATGATGGAGCAATTCAAGTATAAGAAGGAATTTCAACCACCTTCGCTTAGCTCAACAACTCATTATTAAGACTTATCTCATTTACTCCTTGCTATTTATCAATTATATTAGGAGTAACACAATTACTCAATTGATGAAGTTCATAATTCTTATATGAATATTATGTACATTTAATTCGCAGCTATCATAGCTCAATTTCATCATATATCAGTAATAACTCGTACAAAACATCAGATAATATCAAACAAACAGTTAGAACATGCTCGTGGGTCCTACGGCTACCCAACATACATTATAGATGCCACGTACGGACTCTCGTCACGTGGTGCGTACGTAGCCCCCTCAACAAGCACAATTAGCAACAAAGAGCCTAGGGGACATTTCCCCCTTACAAAGTTTGGAAAGAAGACTCACCTGGACTAGTGCTCCTCCGGCCAACGGACTAATCAACAAGACGCACGAATCCTCCGAATCACCCTCGATGGCTCACAACTAGCCAAAAACACATGATTATGTCAATTTAGGACGATTCGAGGAGGATTTATTAAGGATTTTCCAAAAAAAACACATTCTTGACATACTTGGCAAATTCAACCTCGAGCGTCGGCGTCTGGAAAAATTATAATTCTTGAAGAAATGCGCTATACGTCGCCTAAGGATCAAGATTAACTCAATTAATCATCCTACAATGGCCCTAAAATTAGAATATGCATTTTCCTCAAAACCCTCTATTCTCCCCAACAATCTCTTATGAATGTCTATGAATTTAGAGGTGGCAATTCCCAAAGAATTGAAGGATTTAACATGCGGAGGCCAAAGAATCACTTACCTGAGGTAATTAGGCTGAAATCACGTTCTGGAGCTCTTGGGATATGCAACAATGGAGGAAAAATTGTGTTTTGGGAAGAACCTCACGAAATGGGCTTTTTATAGGACTGGTCCTGCGATCCTTGGATCGCAAGTGCGGACTCGCACCTGCNTCTCGCTCTTGCGGACTTTGGATCGCAGGTGCGGACTCGCACATGCGTGAAATTGGCTGCGCCTGCGATGGCCTGGGCCCTGGGGAATGGTCGCGCCTGCGGAGCCTGGTCCGCCCGTGCGGAGCCTGGTCCACCCCTGCGGAGCCGCGCCTGCGAGAACAAGGCCGCTCCTGCGGCTGGAGCCGCGCCTGCGATGGAAAGGCCGCTGGTGCGACCCTCGCGCCTGTGGCTCATGGACCGCAAGTGCGGTCACACTAGAAGATTTCCCATCAGCTGTGCAACTGCTGGTTTTTGACCCCGATCGGGTTCCGGGAGACCCCTGGGCCCACCCGAGCCCTTGACAAATTATACCAACATNCATTCGGACCATGATATCACGAGGTCCAATTCCAGGTTGAATTCCAAATCTTATGAAATCTTGAATTCCAATTCAGGTGCCGAAATACTCCCGGGTCATCAGAAACCTGAGGCGAACACACTTCCAAGTCTTAAATCATTATCCGGAGCTGCTGGAACTATCAGAACTTGATTCCGAAGTCGTTTGCTAAAAATGCTACTCGGAACCAAAATTAGCCAAATAGGCTAGCCTTCAGGAACCAAGTGTTCCTGAACTGGCCAAATCACTTCTGAATCTCGAACTACCTGCCCACACAAGTCATAAGGCACAAGTAGCCGCTGTGGAAAGAGTCATTCACGGGAACAGAGTCCCAACACACAAAACGACCGGCTGGGTCGTTATAACAATAATCACAAAGAATCAGGGAGTACTCATGGGGAGACAGACACACATACAAATCGAAAGAAAAAGACATACTAAGAATTTAGAATACAGTGTTAAAAATAATGTTTTAACATAATAAATCGTGATTAAAAGTGATAAAACATTTAAGTATATGAGAGAAATCACTTGAACTTTGAAGAAATCGTTTTGCAAAAAAAAGTTTTAGAAACCCTAAGTGAAAACTCGTTTAAAATAGAAAACATTTAAGAAAAATACCATAATAACTCGTAATAAGCTTGGATCTAGTGTAGATCTAAGAGAATAGGAAGTTTCAAATATTAGGGTTTTACAGAAAACCTAAGAGAGGGTAAAAAGAACCTCGAACAACACTGGCTTGAGCCTCAGAGGCCATAACCTTTCTCAGAATCACGCTTTTGGAGGCTTGAAGTGAAAAAGGGACACCAGGGGTGTAAGCAGACGGGTTATTGCCTAGGGAGGACATTACCGGCATAGGAGAGCCATGAGAGGAAAGAGGACGAAGGCTTCAAGGTCTCCGACAAAGGGGTGGCCGGAGAATATGAACGAATTCATCGAAACTTTAGAGACCAAAGTCTCCAGAAGAGACTAGAGAGGGAGAAATGAGAGTAGAGGGATGAGGGGTCGTGAGAGAATGAGGGGTTGGAGGTGGGTAGGTTAGGAGTTAATTATGGAAGGTCTAATCTGGACCGTTGATCAAATTTGATCAACGGTCGAGATTGAGTCGGGTATGGTAGTATAGGTTTGGGATTGGGTATTGGGTCAATTAATCGGATGGGTTTGGGTTTAGTTAGGCTATAATTTAAATAAATGTTGCTAAACGTTAAATACCCATTAAAAATAGATAAATAGTTACTAAAAATAGCCAATAAATGTATAAAATGAAATTAATGCTAAATAAATGAAATTAAGTAATTAGCTAATATTAAATATAAAAATGACTAGTTATTGATTAAAAATAGCATGAATGCGCAATTAGGCCATGGTTGCAAAATTTGTATAATTATAGTTAAAGAGTGCCTCATTGGTTAATTTGTAAAATAATTGATTCCTAATAGAATTAAATAGGATTAAAAAGATATATTGTGCTAGGAAACATTTGAAAATTATTTAGAATACCATTTATGAATAATTATTGAATATAAAATACTAAATAAATAGTAGAATAATTTGATAATAATTATGGGAAAATACCAATTATTATAAAAAGTAATTTTGAAGGTATATATGCAAGTTGGAAAATAATTTGAGAAAAATTGGGTATCAACATAACCCACACTTGCTCGTTCTTCAGGATAGGGTCCGACGAGGTGATGCTAGGGATGTGGTTATTGGTGAGGATGGTGTTATGAGGATCCAGGGCTGGATATGTGTACCTAATGTGGATGGGCTTCGAGAGTTGATTCTTGTAGAGGCCTAGAGCTTGCGGTATTCCATCCATCCGGGTGCCGCGAAGATGTATCAGGATCTGAGATAGCACTATTGGTGGAGGCAGGCGAAGAAGGATATTGTTGGATTTGTAGCTCGGTGTCTCAACTGTCAGCAGGTCAAGTATGAGCACCAGAGACAATGTGAATTGCATCAGAGGTTGGATATTCCGGAGTGGAAGTGGGATAGGATCACCATGGACTTTGTAGTTGGGCTCCCACGGACTTCGAGGAGGTTCGATGCTATATGGGTTACTGTGGATTGGATGACCAAGTCCGCGCACTTCATTCCTATTGGTACTACCTATTCTTCGGAGCGATTAGCTGAGATTTATATCCGAGAGATCGTCCGATTGCATGGTGTCCCAGTTCCTATCACTTCTGATAGGGGTACACAGTTCACATATCAGTTTTGGAGTGTCGTGCAGAGAGAGCTGGGTACTCAGGTCGAGTTGAGCACAATATTTCATCCTCGGACGGACGGGCAGTCAGAGCGCACTATTCAGATTCAGGGGGACATGTTGTGTGCCTGTATCATTGATTTTGGTGGTTCATGGGTCATGTTGCTGCCACATGCGGAGTTTGCATTTAATAATAGTTACCAGTCGAGTATCCAGATGGCTCTGTATGAGGCTTTATATGGTAGGAGGTGTAGATCTCCGGTTGGTTGGTTTGAGCCGGGTGAGGCTAGGCTATTTGGCATAGATTTGGTACAAGATGCGTTGGATAAGGTGAAGTTAATTCTCGAGTGGCTTCGCACGACGCAATCTAGGCAGAAGAGCTATGCGGACCCGGGATGTGTCTTTCATGGTTGGGGAAAAGGTGCTGCTGAAGTTGTAACCCATGAAAGGCATTATGCGATTCGAGAAGAGGGGCAAGTTGAGTCCCGATTCATTGGGCCTTTTGAGGTACTAAAGAGGGTTGAAGAGGTGGCTTATAGACTTGCTTTTCCACCCATCTTATAGAGTGTTTATCTGGTATTTCATGTTTCCATGCTCTGGAAGTCTGTTGGTGACCCGTCATATGTTTTTGACTTCAACACGATTCAACTTGAGGGTGATATGTATTATGTGGTAGAGCTAGTGGCTATTTTAGGTCGTCAGGTCAGAAGGTTAAGGTCTAAGGATATAGCTTCAGTGCAGGTGCAGTGGAGAGGGCCGCCGGTGGAGGAGGACACCTGGGAGACCGAGCGGGAGATGCGGAGCAGATATCCTCACTTATTTGATACTCCAGGTATGTTTATAGACCCGTTCTAGGATGAAGGTTTGTTTAAGAGGGGGAGAATGTAACGACCCGGCTGGTCGTTCTGTGTGATTAGCCCCGTTTTCCCTGTTTCTGCTTTATCGTGTGTTGCTTAGACTAGTATTATTATGTTGGGTCAGTTGGTTCGGGTTCGCAGTGGTTATAGTGAGAATTGAGACACTTAGTCTCTTAAGTTGGCCTTATTGTTAGAAAACTCAACCGAAAGCTGACTATTGGGTAAACAACCTCAAAATGTGGATTTTATGGCTCCGATAGGTTCGTTAGGTGATTTGGGACTTAAGGGTGTGTTCGGAATGTGGTTTTGATGTCCGGAATAGAATTATGCTTTAATTGGCGAAATTGAGTTTTTGGCAATTTTCGGCCGGCAATGGAAAATTAGCTATCGGGTTCAAAATGGCATTCCGGAAGTTGGAACAGGTTCGTAGTATCATTTTGGATGTGTGCAAATTTTCAGGTCATTCGGACGAGGTTTGGTTAGTTTCGGGATCGTTGGTGATTTTTGGAAATTTGAAGATCAGTAGGATTGAATCAGGAGTTCATTTGGTGTTTTGATGTTATTTTGGGTATTCTGAGAGTTTGACTAAGTCTGGGTGATCATTTATGACTTGTGGGTACCATTGGTTGATGTCTCGAGGGCCTCGGGATAGGTTTACATGGTTATCAGACTGATTTTTAACACTTAGAGAATGCTAGTTTTTGGTGTTCTGTGATTTCCGCAGATGCTGATAGGTGATCGCAGGTGCGGAATATGGGTCGCAGGTGCGGATTATGGCCTGGTGGAGGTTGGTCGCAGATGCGGAAAAAGGACCGCACCTGCGAGCCCGCAGGTGCGGTTTCCCTAGGTAGAAAGTATATAAAGTGGCCTTCGCGAAATTTAGTCATTTTTCCACAATTTATGTTCTGGTTTGAAGCTTTTTGGAGATTTTTGAATAGGGAATTCGAGAGAACTTCGCGGAGGTAAGATTTTTTGACCTAAAATGCATTTATGTGGTATTATTTGATTGATTGGGGGTGAAATTTATGGAAATTAGTGACTAAAATTGAGGGATTAGGGCTTGAGATTCTAGACATTGAATTGGGGATTTGAGGTTCGATTTTGATGTTCTTGGTATGTATACACTCGGGGAAGGATGAGAATTCTTGTGGTATTATTTTTATCGAGTTCAGAGACGTGGGCCCGGAGGTCGGGTTTGGCCAATTTCGGGATTTATGCTTAATTTTGATAATTTTCGAATGAGTTTCGTCTCCCTAGCATATATTGATAATATTATTCTGATTTTGGTTAGATTTGGAGCAATCAAAGGCCGATTCGAAGGGCAAGAGCATCGCGGATTGGTATTCAGGCCGGTTTGAGGTAAGTAACGATTGTAAATCTAGACCTGAGGGTATGAAACCCCGGTATTTCATATTTGTTTTGAAAAATGAGGTTACACGCATGCTAGGTGACGAGCGTGTGGGCGTGCACCTATAGGATTGTGACTTGGTCCGTCCCGTAGCGACTATTACGCCGCTTACTTGATTTGAAATCATATGATATCCCGTATGTTAGAGATTTATACTATCTTTTGGGCTATACGCCATGATTGGGGCCTTGTGTCGACCTGCTTGGACCCTCAGGGGTAATTTTCCACTATTCTCACTCTATTTGATAGAAAATATAAACTCACTCATGCTTTATACTTGTTCACTGTTTACTTTTGTTTATCACCCTTTTTTAGAATATTGAGAGATATTTTTGGGCTGAGTCCCTGTGATTCATACCGTGTTGCCGGAGTAGCTTGTGAGGATGATGCCTGAGTGAGGCCGAGAGCCGGATTGTGAGGAGTGATGGATCGGGTTGCACGACGCATCGTTATATATTTATATATGGATCGGATTGCACGCCGCAAGAAGGTATATTGGATCGGGCTGCACGCCGCAATAAGGTATATTGGATCGGGTTGCACGCCATAGCGATATAGCGCCTGGTCTGTAGGAGCCCCTCCGGAGTCTGTACACCCCCAGTGAGTGCAATCGACTATTATTTGGAACGGGCTGCACGCTGCAGCTATTATACACATATATGGTACCTGTTGAGTGAGAGTACTGAGAGTGAGCATTGATTTATAAGAGTAGGGTCACAAGTGACCGAGAGGCTTTATTTGTGAGTGACACTGTGCCCGATGGACTAATATTTTTATGGAACTAATGTTTTCACTCTTCTTTACACTGAGCCTCTTGATAAATGTTGAAGAAAAGTTTATACGAGATTTTAAACGGAAAAACTGGAGTTTTGTGAAATATTTGGTAAATGTGGATTCTTGACTTGATTTATTTACCTTTAATGGTACTTATTATATGAAATTTTACAATTTAGATGCTCGTCACAAGACTCAAGTCTTTAGTTATAATTGTTACTTACTGAGTTGGCGTACTCACGTTACTCCCTGCACCATGTGTGCAGATCTAGGTACCGGGTCAGAGCGCTAGCTGATTCACATTTGCTTTGGAGCTCGTTCGGGGATTGAGGTAGCTGTTCAATGTCCGGAGCATGCCCTTTTCCCTTCCTGTTTTCTTGATATTACTTATTCCAAACTTGTACTAGTAAATAAATGGTATCACATTGTTTACTCTTTAGATGCTCATGTTGGTTGACTCCAGATCTTGGGGCGTATTTTAAATGTTTTATCTATCTTAGCTATTTGAAATGTCTAAACCCGGAAATTTTATGAAATATCGGTCAGCTTTGAATTTGATGGGAAAATCTTTTATGCTATTTTTGGAAAATTGGCTAGTCTACTTTCACGATAGGCGCCATCACGATCAGTGTAGGATTGGGGTCGTGACACTAACTAAACATGGCACACAGAGTATCAAATAGGCAGTTAACACCTAAACACGCTTTTCTAATATATGTTAACGATTTAAAACAAGTATTTGCAATTAATAGTAGAAAACAATTTATGTTTGAAAGGAAAATGGAGTTTTTGCAATAATGGCCCGTGTACGTACTCGTCACCTCACGTACACGACACACATATTGTATTGGTAAAAAAGAGTTTCACACGTACGATAATCCTTGGTGACTCAGCTGGTTACGTGGACCAAGGAAAACTTGACAGCTAGATATGATTCTATAAAGAGGTACGTAACAAAGAGGCATAAATCAATAAATCTACGGGGTAATCAGCTACAGGAAATTCAGCCTAATTGAGACAAAGAAGAGACATAGTCAAAAAGAATCCGTACAAAGCAACGGGCAGACTCAGAGATCCTCAATTAATGACTCACACGTTACACAACCTTCACGCAACAGTTACAGTTACTCTTTGTAACGTCCCATTAATGTAATAATTAGTCATTAATGAGCGATCATTGTGAGAGGTATACGTTATATTAAGAAATTTCCTATATAAGGGGAGAGAATATAACTTGTAAAGGGCATCTGAACTACGAATACAATACACTTTACTTTTCTGAGCATCTTATTATCATCATTTACTTATTCTTCTTTACTTAATACTATTTCTTTGATTATCAGTAACCCGTGTTCATCCTAAAAATAGCTTTGGTCAAAGGATCTAATTCTTTGGTTAAACAAATTGGTTCCGTTACCGGAAATCTGATAATCTTTGTTTGCTTTTCAAAGCGACATCCTCTAAATTATGTCGAATCCCAACGACAATAACCAACAGAGAGATAGGATTATATCACCTCCTCCATCCCCAAGAGGTTCAAGGGAACAATCCCAAGAGAGATAGAAAAACAACAACGATAACAACAACAATGATCAAACATTAGAACAAGATCATGTAAAGCAAATGATTGCAGAGTACGTGAGTCAAGCTTTGCAAGAAGTTGCAAGGGGATTACCAGCGGCATCACTTGCATCACTGACACCACCTCCTAATAACACAATTACCGTGGAAAATCCTCAGTTTGGGTTGGTAAACTCGGCAAGGGATGACACTTCTAACGAATCTCTCAAAACGAGACCAGATACGACTAATAACCCTGAATTACAAAATGTACTACTAACCTAGTAGAAATAGGTGAAGAAACAAAATGATTGAATCGAGCAAATTCCTGGATTACCACCTGTTATCAAAGACATTGATGTTGATAGATATTCTCAACAACATTGGAAACCAAGCGCAACACCCTTGCCTATACCCAAGAAGTTTAAAATGCCTGACGTTCCTAAGTATGATGGAACAACTGACCCACGCGACCATGTGACTGCTTTTAACACCGAAGTAAAGGGAAACGACTTAACAAAACAAGAGATTGAATCAGTCCTTGTCAAAACATTCGGAGAAACACTTACCAAAGGAGCCTTAACCTGGTATTCTCTTCTCCTTGAAAATGCTATTTATTCTTTTGCTGAGCTTGCAGATTCTTTTGTAAGCACACTCTGGTGCACAAAAAGTCGATAAAATAATGGAGGATATATTTAAAATAAATCAAGGAGACACAGAACTACTCCGTGAATTTGTAGACAGGTTCCAGCGAGAAAGAATGAAATTACCCAGGGTGCCTGACAATTGGGCAGCCATGACATTCACAAGTAATCTAAATGACAAAAGCTCAGAAGCCACGAGGAGACTCAAAGAAAGTTTGAGAGAATTCCCAGCTACAACGTGGAATGATGTATATAACAGGTACATTACTAAATTTCAAATAGAAGAAGATACTATTGCTTGTTCGAAAGATGAAGATCATTCCAGATCCAGACGTTCCGAATAAGACAAGAGATCGGGTAAAAATAGGTACGATCCTTACTTAGGACCATCGAGACGTGAAACTCGTCCCAGGTTCGAAAATACTAGGTCAGATTATAGACCACCAAGCAGAGATGTGGGCTCATCCTCATCTAGATCCAGAAAGGATCGGGATGAACGACCTAGAGGTAATGCCCGAATTGGGGATCAGACCTTTAATGTAAGTACTCCTGAACTTGTTTCAATATTAAGAAATATGGGAGATAAGGTTAAGTGGCCCAAAGAAATGCAGTCAAACCCAAATAAGAGCAACCCAGATTTCTGGTGTGAGGTCCATAATGATCAAGGACATAGGACTACAGATTGCAGATTTTTACAAGGTGAAATAGAACAATTATTGAAGCAGGGCTATTTAACAGAATTGTCTAGTGTTAAAGGTAAATAGGTATATATGAAGAACATGCAGGAGCCCCCGAAGCCCCCATCTCCAAAAATAACCGTCAACGTGATACACGGAGGAGAGGACGTGAACGGAATAGTTTGCAAATTAGCCTCAAAGGTCACAATTACCCACAGAAAGTGGGTTCAAGAAAATCTAGATGAAGATGATATAACCTTTGACGATGCAGATTTTGGCGGACTAATCATCCCCCACAACGATGCTTTGGTAATATCCTTACTCATTCATGACACTAACGTCAAAAGAGTGTTGATTGATCCAGGTAGTTCAGTCAATATCATTTTTCTAAGAGTCGTGGAAGAAATGCTCATGGGAAATCAGGTGATCCCAAAGGCACAAGCCATATCAGGGTTTGATAACTCTATAATGATAACCAAAGGAGAGATCGAACTTAGCACTTACGCCAAGGGAGTAACTAAGAACACAAAATTCCAAGTCATTGATACTGACATGGCTTATAACGTGATTATGGGAAGGCCTCGGATCCACGACATGAAAGTAATACCATCCACCTTACACCAGGTAATTAAATTCCCTTCAGAATGGGGAATCAGACAGATTAGAGGTGATCAACAGACCTCCAGAAATATAAATTCTGTGGCACATTATAACAAAAAAGTAAATACGGAAGAACCAGAAGATAGAGAAATCTTCCAGACAGATGTCACCGGCCAAACAGGTACGAAAAATATTACTGATAAAACAGGTATGAAAGAAGTGAATGTTCAAGCAGATACGGAATAAGATACCCACGAGAAGGTGAATCAAGTCACCACGGAAGATGCATTGGACCACACAGATGTAGATTCCAGACTGGACATCATTCATGAACCGGAGGAAGACGAGCACATCAAAACAACTACGGAAGAGCTCGAAGATGTTCCATTGTTTGAGTAAAAACTCGATCAGAAGGTGTATATATGCACGAGGCTGAACCCCGATCGAAGAGGTAAGTTAATTGATTATTTAAAGGCTAATGCAGATTGCTTCGCATGGTCCCACTCAGATATGACAGGTATACCACCAGAAGTGATGACTCATAAACTAAATGAAGATCCATCCTTCGTACCTGTTAAGCAGAAGAAAATAAAGCAAGGACCATTCAAGAACTAAGTGATTGACGAAGAGGTACAAAAACTCTTGAAATATGGCTCAATACGTGAGGTAACATACCCTAACTGGCTAGCTAACACTGTGGTAGTACCTAAAAAGAATGGTAAATGGAGAGTATGTGTAGATTATACTGACTTAAATAAACCATGCCCCAAAGATTCATTCTCACTACCGCACATAGATCAAATGATTGATGCCACCACATGTCATGAATTGTAAAGATTTCTAGATGGGTATTTTGGTTTTTATCAGATCAAAATGGATCCCTTAGACAAGGAAAAAACCTCCTTCATTACAAACAGGGGGAGTTATTATTATAAAGTCATGCCTTTTGGCTTAAAAAATGCTGGAGCCACGTATTAAAGGCTAGTGACCAAGATATCCGGAAATATTTGGGGAAGACGATGGAAGTGCACATAGATGACATGCTGGTAAAATCAACACGGGCGAAAGAACATTTCCAGCACCTCTCTATTACCTTTGAAATTTTATGCAGGTATAATATGAAGCTGAATCCGAAAAAATGTGCTTTTGGCGTCGAATCAGGTAAAATTTTGGGTTTCCTTGTATCAAACAGAGGAATAGAGGTAAATCCTGCTTAGATTAAAACTATAGAAGAAATACCTGATATACTAACCAACACAAAAGAAGTTCAAAGAATAACGGGAAGCATTGTAGCCTTGGGAAGATGTATTTCAAGGTCTTCCGAAAAAAGTTTAAATTCTTTTCAGTTCTCAAAAAGAAAAATCGGTTCGAATGGACTGCAGAATGTCAACATGCTCTCGAAGACCTAAAAGCTTATCTATCAAAACCTTCGTTGGTGTCAAAGCCAAATGAGGGGTAGAGGTTGTACGTCTACCTTGCCCTCTCGGAAATTGTTGTAAGTGCAGTATTGGTAAGGGAGGATAAAGTTAAACAATCTCCTATTTATTATGTAAGCAAGACGTTACTAGATGCTGAAACTAGATATCCACATCTAGAAAAGTTAGCCTTAGCTCTAATCATGGCATCTAGAAAATTAAGGCCATACTTTCAATTACATCCAATCATAGTTGTCACCTCGTATCAATTAAGAAACATACTACATAAACAAGAACTATCAGAAATATTAGCCAAGTGGGCCATAAAATTAAGTGAGCATGAAATAATGTATCAGCCTAGGACTGCAATTAAATCTCAGATCTTAGCTGATTTTGTCGCTGACTTTAGTAATAGCATTGTCCCTGAAGTGGAAAAAGAGTTACAACTCTTTAACGGTGCTAATCTAGGTCTATGGACCCTATTTACAATGGTTCTTCCAATATAAAAGGTGCCAGATTAGGCATAGTCTTAATATCACCCACGGGTGAAAAGACACGACAGGCTATCAAATGTTATCCTATAACTAATAATGAAGTAGAGTACGAAGTTGTCATTGCAGGACTAGAACTCGCATGAGAACTCTCAATCGAGAAAATCATAATCAACAACCACTCCCAACTGGTAGTAAATCAGATGCAGGGGACTTACATCACTCGAGAGACTCGGATGCAACCGTACCTGGAAAAGGCACGAGAGCTCGTGAGACAATTCAAAACAGGGAAGGTAATACAAATACCTAGAGAAGAAAATGCGGAGGCAGATGCATTAGCTAACCTTGCAGCAGTCACGAAAGTAACAAACAAAGATAATTGTAATTGTCGGTCATCTATTCTATTCAGCGATCGACCAAGACATAAATAAGCTAACTTTTAACAATTTAACCTGGGATTGGAGAAACAAAATTCTAAGTTTTTTGCAGAATGGTACGGTATCTGAAGACAAGGAAACAACTCAAGCGCTCCGTCGTAAAGCTACACGGTATTGCCTCATTCACAATACATTATATCGCAAGATGTTCGGAGGGCCCCTAGCTAAATGCCTCGGACCTAATCAAACAGAGTTCGTGATGAAAGAAGTCCACGGAGGACACTATGGAAATAACTTAGGGGCAAGATCCTTGGTAAGAACCCTAATCAGAGCTGGGTATTATTGGCCTAAGATGGAAGAAGAGGCCGAGAACTTCGTATCCAAATGCGACAGATTCCAAAGGTTCGCCAATAACATGCATTGACCAGCGGAATTATTGCATACAATTATATCTCCATGGCCCTTCATGAAATGGGGTATGGACATAGTGGGACCTCTTCCCCCCAGCTAAAGGACAGGTACGGTTTCTACTCGTGCTAACCGACTATTTTACAAAATGGGTAGAGGCAGAAGCATTTAAACATGTGTGAGAAAAGGAAGTTAAAAGCTTCTTATGAAGAAACATAATATGCCTCTTTGGAATACCAAAGGAGATCGTGTGAAATAATGGCCCACTGTTCATAGGCTCGCAAATCACAGAGTTCTTCGAAAAATGGCAAATCAAACAGATCACTTCAACGCCATACCACCCTGTGGCTAATGGTCAAGCGGAGTCAATGAATAAAATCATCAACAACAACCTAAAGAAGCGGCTAGATAAAGCCAAAGGAAATTGGCCTGATGAGTTACCAGCGGTACTATGGGCATATAGAACAACTTCAAAAATAGCAACGGGAGAAACTCTATTCGCACTTGTCTATGACTCAGAAGCCTTAATACTTGTGGAAATTGGCGAACCAAGCATAAGGTTTATAACAGCCACGGAGGAAGAAAACGACAACGAATTGAGGACTAATCTAGATCTGCTCAAACCATGAAGGAAAGCAGCACTAATATGGATGTTATCTCAAAAACAAATTATAGAGCGTTATTATAACCGTAAAGCTCATCTCAGATACTTCATGAGTGGGGACGTCGTCCTCAAAAAGGTCTTTCAATCAACGAAAGAAGCAGGCGTAGGAAAGCTGAATCCAAATTAGGAAGGACCATACAAAGTCCGCGACATAGCTGGGAAGGGCGCCTACGAGCTGGAAGCTATGGACGGAAGAATCCTTCCGACAAGTTGGAATGCCATCCACTTGAAGAAGTACTACTTCTAAGGAAAAGAAGTACCCCCAGTCAGGTATCACACGTTCGATTTTATTTTGAACATTTTAAATTTTACTAACTTTTTTAGATGATAGGCATAAAGCTAACCCATCACCTGATGATGATATTAGACTTGCAAAGGCACGAGGAAGTAACTGAATTTCCGGTCTAGGGTTACACTTTCTGATGGACGTTTTAAAGGGTAAAGCAGTCATCATCTACAAACTATACACCGTCGAGTCCCATATGTTTTTCCTTTTTAGGAAAAGGACCCCAAGGACGGAATAGTCAATTGCTCGAGATTTCATTCTTCAAAGCTCAAACACTTGGGAGACTATACAGTATGCAAGGCTAAGACGAAGCAAAAAAGACTATCAGAAAGTCAAAGCTCGAGCCTAAAGATCCATCTACCCAACAAATCAAGTGATACAAGAAGAATCGAAAGAGATGAAGACTCAAATACAAAGCCTAGTCCAAGAAACCTTCGAACATGTTCCGGTTGAAAGGCAAAATATTAGCCACGAGGAAGAAATGCGCATCATTGTACTTATGTAAAAGAAAACTATTGTAACCAAAAACAGTTAGGGGTAAAAGATCAACATCATTGTACTCATTCAAAAACTGTTGTTATTAGAAACAGTTACAAAATCATTGTACTCATATAGAAAATTGTTATCAAATAAAACAGTTACGGATGAAAGATCTAAATCCTTGTAATTGTTCAGAAAATTATTATCAAATAAAATAGTTACGGATATAAGAGCATTTCCCTCGTACTTATTGAAAACTGTTGTCAATAAAAATAGTTACGGATGAAAACCCCATCTTAAATAAAAATTGTTACGAACGAAAAACAGTTACTCTCTTTTATTAACTCGAAAAACTGTTACGTATGAAAACAGTTACGAAATACAAGTGTATATAAAATTTGTTAAGTGAAAACAATTGCAACATGAGTTTTAGATGGTAATTAAACACATGTAAAATGTTGTGGAAGTTCAAACAAAAAACTTTCCTCAGAAACATTCTTAAACATGTGAAAAATTCCTATCACTCTATTGCATTATTACACCATTATGAAGTTTAGACGTCTTCTTCATTAAGTGTCGATCAAAAATGGCCCTCTTTCATAAACAATGCCTATTACAAAAAGGCTTGCATTTTATATGCAACACCGTGCCTACTATGAAAAGGTACGAATAATTTCAGCATCTTTATGCAAGAACTCAGAGGTAAAACAAAAACCTCAAAAATCAAACATGAACTCAAAGGTAAAATAAAAACCTCGAAAATTAAACATGCAAAAGACTTAAGAGTGGAACAAAAACTCGAAACAAAAAAGTCATACTTGCATATATTTAAAAAGCGGTTAAGTAGGAACTAAGTATTTACTAGATACTTAGCCGCTTATAGTTTTTGTACATTAAGGTGCCCTTAAGTTGTCAGTTGGGGACTTTAAAAGATCCAAATTTACCCCAGATGGAACTGGGGGTAACCCCCAATCAAATAAAAACAAGGAGGTGAACCAACATCTTAATCTTCTTGAGGGGGAGGATTGACTTCTTCACTAGCAGTAGGAACATGAGCAGCTTGGGACGAAGAGGCGTAAGCGGCAGGAATCTCACGTTCAGGTGAAGAGAGATTCTGACCTTGTTGAGGCTTCTCCATGGGTTCCTTGATTTTAGCTATTTCAGCACTAAGGTCGAAACCCTCTTGACTCATTTCCATCAATGTGTCAAGGCGAGAATTCATGTACGCCCAACTAACATCGACAATAGCCGCCTCTTCGTGAGTTTCATAATCTCTCTCCCATATCTGAAGCTCAGCTCTTAGCCCGTCCTTCTCAGCTTCAGTAGCTTCATGGGAAGCCCTCAAAGGTACAATTGAATCCTCCAGAGATTGGACTTTGTCTAAAGCATTGAGAAGATCCTCCTGAGTCCGGGTGAGTGACTGCACAAGCTCGCCTGAGTAGTCCTCCTTCTGCCCCAACAAGTCTTTCAAGCTCCTAACTTCTTATGAGGCACGGGATAATTGCTCAGCAAACGAAGACTCAAGAATGCTCTTGTCTTTGTCCGCTTGGTTAGAAGAAGCCTTCTCCACTGCCAACTCGGCAGCCACGACTCTCATCTACCGCTCCAAGGTACACTTTTCTTCTTCTAAAGCTTCCATGTCGAACCTCAGGCTTTCATATTGCCCCTTCCAATTCCCTGCTTCAGCATGTCACTCCTTCAGCTCTTGCTCCGTGTTAGAAATCCTCTTCATGAGCTCCATGCCTATAAGATTGGTCTAGAAAAAAGAAATCAATTAGATAAGATAGATTTAATGTACAAAAATGAAATGAGAGAAAATGCATTTTACCTTCAAAGAGGAATGTACGACTTCATTAGCCCATGTAAAGGCTCTTTGGCTATCAAGCTTGGTCCTCTCTGTTGGGACAATCAAAGGCTTCAGCCACACTTCAGGTTGGCCAAATTTCATCAAAAGGCTCCCATCAGCCGGAACATCAATTAGCACTTGCCTCATCTCCCTGCTGGAAAATGCTACTTCTCTAACAGGAGGCACAAAAGCAGGCTGAGATAAAAGAGCCACGGGTAATGCAATTTGTGGAGCAGAAGAAATATCAGGCACGGAAACTTGAGGAGATGAGAAAGTCACGGGCAAGGCAGCAGCAGGAGTAGTAATGGACAAAAGAGCAGAGGAAATAGCCGGAACGGACGAAGAGATTTCTCTAAATGAGGGGGCAAAAACAGCTTGAGGCGTCTCATTAGCAGCAGGGCCAAAGCCTTCGCGGAATAGATGATCCACAGAATCATGTGCAAGAGAAGAAGAAGCATCCCCGGATGTAGAAGGTCTGACATCAGGCATGGAAGACACTGCGGCGGGTGTAGACTCATCATCTGAGACCACCCTTCTTCTACGTGACCTGTGCACCAAAGTGCCCTCTTCTTCTTCTTCTTCTTCTTCTTCTAAGGTCCTAGACCCACTAAATTTCCTCTTTGAAGAAAAGGAACCAGTAATAATCTCATGGGCCTGGGCCAAAGACATCTTCGGAATGGATGCAGCAGACACCCCCGAGCAGAAAACCCTGTCAAAAGATAAAAGGTTAAACAAACAAAGAAAAAGAAGCTCGAATAAGGAAAAGAAGCAAAAACAAAAGTTTCACTTACCGTGAGTCTTTACTTTCCAACCGTACTTCCCAGAGAAATACTTACAAGATCTTTCCTCCAATGGAGCAACCAACAGCAGCTTTTCTACCCAATCACGGATAATGGAGACATTCTCAACAGTACCCATGATTGCTGAAAGAAGAAGAAAATAGTTACGGTGTTAATAAAACACTTAAAGCAAAGAGAAGAAAAATAACAAAATTGAGTTAAAAGGTACTCACGTGCACGATTCCACTTCTCAAGGAAGGGAAGATTTTACTCGCCCACTAAACCAGCAGTGGGCACAGCAACATACCGAAGGTACCAACCTCTATCCTTATCGTCATCAGGGGTTACCAACACTCCTTTGCTCCTAGCAGCCAGAGTGAAAACTCCTTGACAAAATAGGGTACGAGAATAAAGATGAATGAGGTTATTGAAGGTAAAAGGAACCGAGGCTAAATAATCTAAACATCTATGACACGCGACAACCCGCCACACAAGAGGACCAACTTGTCCTAAGCAAATGTTGACGAAACGACAAAATTCGATGATGACTGGATCAATAAGAGGTCTAAACCCTAGAGTGAAAGAGTAAGTGTAAACAAAAGAATACCCTGTCTTGTAAGACGTTGTTCTTTGATTGTTATTCGGAATAACAATGGGAAAATCAGACTCCCAAGAACATTCCATATGAACAAGGGGAATCAAACCTTCGGTAATAAGAGTGGGATACCTATCAACACTATCAAGAGACGACGACTGATCTACAAGGACCTGACTATTCCTAGTAAAGACAAACTCAGCAGGAATGATTTCATCCACTCATGGTTCGCGTAGGTGTTCGTGATGTTCTTTACCCCTGGACAAAGACCTGGAATCCTTAGCTCTTGCAGAAACTAGAGACCTAACAGAAGGAGGGGAAACAATCTGGGAAAAAGAAGAGCCTCTCGGAGGAGTAGAACCTAGTCTCCTCAGTCTACCACCCCTCCGACTTCGAGTCGGGGCAGAAGAAGGTGTCAAATTCTCGACGTCTATCACTCTTATAGGTTGGTTCGAAGAAGACATGTTTACAAAGACAAGAAGAAATTCTTTACAAATAAAAGAGACAAGTTAGAAAGTGTTTCGTGAAAGTAAAGAAAAGAAAAGAGGTATTTATACTTGAATACAACTGTCAAACATGGAAAAAAACAATGATGAGAAAAGCCATAATTGAAGGTATCACTTCGTGACTGATGCAGCCACAAAAAGCCCTAAAAGGAGTCGAGTAACTGCAGAACCAACCCGGAGGGAACACATGGATTGAGCATTAAATGGAAGTGACAAGCGACGCCTATGTTCAGAGAAGGATATAATGTTTCGAAGTAAAGCGGCGACAAAATATTCCCGCCATAAATGCATATCCACTTACCAAATATTAATCGATAAATAAATGGTAAGTGGAGGGACTATCTATATTGGTAAAAAAGAGTTTCACATGTATGATAATCCTTGGTGACTCAGCCGGCTACGTGGACCAAGTAAAACCTAACAGCTGGACATGATTCTATAAAGAGGTATAGAACAAAGAGGCACACATCAATAAATCTACGGGGTAATCATCTACAGAAAATTCAACCTAATTGAGACAAGGAAGAGACACGGTCAGAACGAATTCAGACAGAGCTACGAGCAGATTCAGAGATCCTCAATTAATGACTCACACGTTACACAACCTTCACGCAACAGTTACGGTTAACTCTTTGTAACATCCCATTAATGTAATAATTAGTCATTAATGAGCGATCATTGTGAGAGGTAGACGTTATATTAAGAGATTCCCTAAATAAGGGGAGAGAATATAACTTGTAAAGTGAATCTGAACTACGAATACAATACATTTTACTTTTCTGAGCATCTTATTATAATCATTTACTTATTCTTCTTTACTTAATATTATTTCTTTGATTATCAGTAACCCGTGTTCATCCTAAAAATAGCTTTGGTCAAAGGATCTAATTCTTTGGTTAAATAAATTGGTTCCGTTATCAGAAATCTGATAATCTTTGTTTTCTTTTCAAAGAGATATCCTCTAATCTCTCGAAACGAGACCAGATATGACTAATAACCCTGAATTACAAAATTTACTACTAACCTTGAAGAAACAAGTGAACGAACAAAACGATCGAATCGAGCAAATTTTTGGAGTACCACCTGTTATCAAAGGCATTGATGTTGATAGATATTCTCAACAACCTTGGAAACCAAGCGCAACACCCTTGCTTATACCCAAAAAGTTTAAAATGCCGACGTTCCTAAGTATGATGGAACAACTGACCCACGCGACTATGTGACTGGTTTTACCACCGGAGTAAAGGGAAACAACTTAACAAAACAAGCGATTGAAGCAGTCCTTGTTAAAAAAATTGGAGAAACACTTACCAAAGGAGCCCTAACCTGGTATTCTCTTCTCCCTGAAAATTCTATTGATTCTTTTGGTGAGCTTGCAGATTCTTTCATAAAAGCACACTCTGGTGCACAAAAAGTCTAGAAAGGAATGGAGGATATATTTAAAATAAAGCAAGGAGACACGGAACTACTCCGTGAATTTGTAGACAGGTTCCAGCGAGAAAGAATGCAAATACCCAGGGTGCTTGACAATTGGGCAGCCATGGCATTCACAAGTAATCTAAATGACAAAAGCTCAGAAGCCACGATGAGACTCAAATAAAGTTTGAGAGAATTCCCAACTACAACGTGGAATGATGTATTTAACAGGTACAGTACTAAACTTTGAATAGAAGAAGATACCATTGCTCGTTCGAAAGATGAAGATCATTCCAGATCCAAACGTTCTGAATCAGACAGGAGATCAGGTAAAAACAGGTACGATCCTTACTTAGGACCATCGGGACGCGAAACACGTCCCAGGTTCGAAAACACTAGGTCAGATTATAGACCACCAAACAGAGATGTGGGCTCTTCCTCATCTAGATCCAAAAAGGATCGAGATGAACGACCTAGAGGTAATGCACGAATTAGGGATCATACCTTTAACGTAAGTACTCCTGAACATGTTTCAATATTAAGAAATATGGGAGATAAAGTTAAGTGTCCCAAAGAAATGCGGTCAAACCCAAATAAGAGGAACCAAGATTTCTGGTGTGAGTTCCATGATAAACATGGACACCGAACTACAGATTGCAGATTTATACAAGGTGAAATAGAACAATTATTGAAACAGGTCTATTTAACAGAATTGTTTAGTGATAAAGGTAAATAGACATATATGAAGAATAGGCAGGAGCCCCCAGAGCCCCCATCTCAAAAAAGAACCGTCACCATGATACATAGAGGAGAGGAAGTGAACAAAATAGTTTGCAAATTATCCTCAAAGGTCACAATTACCCACGGAAAGCGGGTTCGAGAACACCCAGATGAAGATGATATAACCTTTGACGATGCAGATTTTGGCGGACTAATGCTCCCCCACAATGATGCTCTGGTAATATCCTTACTCATTTTAGACACTAACGTTAAAAGAGTGTTGATTGATCCAGGTAGTTCAGTCTATATCATTTTTCTATGAGTCGTGGAAGAAATGCTCATGGAAAATCAGGTGATCCCAAAGGCACGAGAAATATCAGGTGATCAGTGATAACCAAAGGAGAGATCGAACTTAGCACTTACGCCGAGGGAGTAACTAAGAACACCAAATTCCAAGTCATTAATACTGACATGGATTATAACGTGATTATGGGAAGGCCCTGGATCCTCGACATGAAAGCAGTACCATCCACCTTACTCGCAGACGCGGTTTCGCTTCTGCGGTTCTTGGGCCGCATCTGTGACCAGCTTCCCTTATGACTTAGACTGCATCTGCGGTTGCCAAGCCGCTTCTGCGGCGCCGCACCTGAGGTCCGACATCCGCAGGTGCGAAAATGACAGGTTTAGCAACACCACCAATTGCTTAAGTCCAAAAATCCTTCCCGTTGAGCATTCGAATCACACCCGAGGCTCCCGGGACCTCAACCAAACCTACCAACCAGTCATAGAATATCATCTGTACTTAGTCTAGCCTTCAAACCATATTCCGTAACACAAAAAAACAAGAATTAAACATGGATTGAAGCCTAAGAACTTAGCATTTTTCAAAAATCTACAAATGACGTCGAATCACGTCAAACCTAGTCCGAATAACCTTAAATTTGACACACATGTCACAAATGACACTACAAACCTACAGCCACTTCCAGAATTCTATTTCGAGCTCGATATCAAAATTTCACCTGTCAGCCGGAATCGCCAAAAATCTAACTTTCGCCAATTTAAGTCTAAATCTAGTACAGGCCTTGAAACACATTCCAGACGTGCTCCTAACCCCAAAATCACACCAGGGAGCTAACGGGGTCGACGTAATTCCATTCTCGATCCATCTTCACACAGTTCCGACTGCGGTCCCAATTTAAGGCTAAAACTAACAATTAGGGACTAAGTGTCCCAAAACTCTCCGAATTTCATAACTAATCACTCCAGCGAGTCTCAATAGAAGAAACAAACGTGGGGAAAGCAGTTATTAGAGGTTCAGGGCTCAAACTTTCAAAACGACCGGCCAAATCGTTACAGAAATAAGCAAAGATATGGAGATCATATAAGAAGAAAAGACTATCGTCAAGAATCTAGCTTGAAAGTAATTCTTGAAGTTCAATCTAAACAAATTGGTTTCCAACACCTCAAAGATGTTTGTCAATATGAAAATATGTTAAAATTATATATCGACCAAGCTAATTAAAAACAAGTCTTAAGGCTTCAATCTACACTATAGCTTAGAATTTGGAAAAGACCAAAAATTCAAATAAGTAAAATGCGGGAACTTGAGTCTTCTTCACCGTGGGATTGGTACAATGGCCATAAATTTATGGAAAGTCTAATTAAACTTACGAATTATTAGGACCTATGGAAATGTTGATTTTAGAGAGAAAAAAATTTGTAGAAGCCAAAATGAAATTGTATTCTATTGAAATCTATTTTGTCAAAGTAGAAGAGGGGTATATATACAACCCAAATGCGAAATGAAAATATCTGGTTGTGGTCCAATAACTTTCGTGAAGCCCAAATAGCTTACTTTGCCCGTTATTTTTACACATTTAATAATAGGCATAAGGTAGAAAACCTTATCACATATTCTTCTTCTTCTTCATTATGAGGGCTTAGCCTGGGTCCGGTGAAATGTCACTGAAACCCCTACCTCATGTTTGAGGTGATGGAAGAAGACCCAAACGATGAAGAGGCCCAGAAAGGGGCTTGGTTAAAAGATCAGCGAGCTGGTGGTGAGAAGGAAGGAAAGGAAGAGAGATGAGACCAGCTTGGAACTGTTGCTGGACAAAATAGCAATCAAGTTCCACATATTTGGTACGCTAAAAAAAGACTAGGTTTTAGGGACTGGTAAAGAAGGGACGATGGAAAGTTTATCAAGCAGACGAACAAGCCAAGTTAACTCTACAACAACATGCCTCATCGACAAGTGTTCAGCCTCACCAAAAAACTGAAGGTTGTTTATTTGATTTCCAAGAAATAGGATAACCCCCCAAACTGATGAAAAAACAACTAACTAAATGACGACTATCAGGACAAGAATCCCAATCGGAGTTGTAGAAGGCAAATAAATCAAGGGATGGATCAATAGACATAAAGGGACCCAAACCAGGATCACGAAGTAGGTAACGAAGACAATGATAAGCAGCAGAAAAATGAGGCTCACAAGGGTCATGCATGAACTTACTAAGGTGTTGAACGGAAAAAGAGATATCAGGATGAGTATGGGTAAAAAAATTGAGTTTCCCCAATAGACGACGATAAAGTAGAGGATCAGAAAAAGGAGCCCCAACCTCTGCATGTAGCTTGGAAGAAGCATCCAAAGGATAGGAGGAAGGAGACAAGCCAAGACAAGCAAATTCAGTGAAAAGTTCAAGGGTGACCTTGCGTTGGCAAAGGATCAGACAAAATGGCTCACGAAGAACTCCATGCCCAAAACATAAGATAATTTCCCCAAGTCTTAAATATTAAACTCTTGATATAGGAATTGTTTTAAATCATTTAGCTCCTGAATATTGTTTCCTGTGAGTAAAATATCGTCAACATAAACCGCCACCAAAGAAACAGAATCACCACTCTTTTTGTAGAAAAGGGAGTAATCATTGAGAGAGTGAGTAAAACCCTTGACATTGAGGGCATCAGTCAAGCGGGCATACCACTACCTAGAGGCTTGACAAAGACCATAAAGAGATTTCTTTAGGTTACAAACTAGGTTAGGAGTAGGAGGGTCTAGACCAACAGGAAATTTCATATTGACCTCTTCATGTAAATCCCCATGTAGAAAGGTGTTGTTCACATCTAATTATAAAGACCCTAATTCTTCTTGACTGCAATAGCAAGTATACATCTAATGGTGGTCATTTTTACCACATGAGAGAACGTCTCTGTAAAATCAATCCCTTCTCGTTGAGTGTCTCCTCAAATAACCAAACGATCCTTGAGCCTTTTCACACTTTCATCAGATTTCAGCTTGACCTTGTAGACCCATTTACAAGGTAGAGCTTTTCTCCCAACTAGTAGTGGAACAACCTTCCAAGTATCATTGGCCTTCAAGGCATCAAGCTCTTTGTCCATTGCTTCCTGCCAATCAAGGTCCGATGCTGCATGAGAATATCTAAAAGGTTCATGTATGTGAGGTAGAAAATTCAGAAGGTTTTGGATAGGAGTAAATAGTCAATTAGCAGAAACAATAGAATGAGAGATAGGTAAGAGAAAACAAGGTGTAGAAACATCAGTTAAATGGACGGCTCCACAAATATAGTCAGACAAATAGGTAGGTGCATTGTGCTCTCTTAAAGATATGCACAAGATATCATAAGTAGTGTTGGAAGTAGGTGAAGAGAAAATATTAGGAGGGGAAGCAGATGGGAAAGGTGAAGTGGTAGGAGTAGAAGAAGAGTCAGTAGAAGAGGAAGAAGATGTATATAATGGACTAGAAATAGGACTATGGTGATGTGAAGGAAAAGAAACAGTAAGTGAGGGAGGAACAGAAGGTTGTTCAGAATAGGAGATAAGTCATGGGAAGGAACATGAGGAATAGAAGAAGAGGAAGTAGGAGCAGGTGAGGAGTCACCATATACGGAGAAATCAGTGTTAGAGGAGGTAGGAAACAAAGAAGAGAACTCAATGTGAGAGTTTGTAAAAGGAAACACTAACTCATGAAAGATAACATTTCTAGAGATGAAAATTTCTCTAGTCTGTAAGTTTAACAGCTGGTACCCCTTTTTACCAGTAGGATATCCAAGGAATACATAAGTGATTGCCTCGGGATCAAGTTTGCTTCTGAAATGAGGCAAAGTAGAGACAAAACATAGACAACCAAAACTCCTAAGAAAATAATCAGGTGCTTTGTGAAAAAGTACTTCATAAGGAGAATTATAGTGAAGATGTTTAGTTGGAAATCTATTAATGAGGAAAGTGGAATTACGGAGACATTCACCCTAATAAGAAATAGGTACTTTAGGATGGAAAAGAAGGGCTCTACAAGTTTCCATTAGATGTTTGTGTTTTTTTTCAACAATACCATTTTGTTGAGGGGTACCAACACAAGTGGTTTGGAGAAGAATCCCTTTTGAGAAAAAATAGGCTATGGCTGCAATACTACTTCCTAATTCAAAGGCATTATCAGACCTAATTTTGTTGACCTTGACTTCAAATTGTCTTTTTACCATAGATATGAAAGACTTTAGGACACTGAAAGCATTACTCTTGGTGATCAACAAGTAGGTGCAAGTACCCCTACTAAAATCATAAAAAATTGTAAGGAACTATTTAAAACCATTATAGGTAGGTACTTTATAAGGGCCTCAGATATCAATATGAATGCGTTTAAAGATGTGAGAAGTAGAACTGTTGCTATTAGGAAAAGGTTATCTGTGTTGTCTAGCCATAGGGCAAATGAAACAAGGAATATCTTCTTTATAAGTAGCATTTTGTGGTAAAGCACAAATGTATTTCATGGTGAAAATAGGTAAGTGTCCCAGCCTTACATGCCACAAATTATTACCAGAACTAACAGAAGTAGATATAGTATGTGAATTACAAGAAGTTTGAGAGGAATTTTGTGTAATTGTGACATTCTAATGTGGATGCAGAGAATCAGTAGAATGATGAATGGAATGGAAATGATAAAGTCTAGCTTTGACATTACCAAGGACCAGAGGCCTCCTCAAAGAAAAGCCCTGCATCAAACAACAAGTTTCAGCAAAGGTAAGAAGGTCTTTAAATTGGCAGCATAATTTGGTAACTGAAATAAGGTTGAATTCGAAATCTGGGACATGAAGTACTCTTTCTAGGGTTAAGTCATGATGAATGGTTACTTGGCCTGCTAGAATAACTTTTACCCTTTGTGAATTAGGCAAGTTAACATTAACATGGTTGACTAGAGGTTTGATATTAACTATGATAGTAGAGTCAAATGTCATGTGTTTTAAAGTACCAGAGTCAAGAATCCAAATATGACTCTTAGAATTATTATGTGAGTAGAGAAGAATAGGTAAGCATGTACCAACACAGTTAGCATTCACATTGACTTCAGGACTTGCTGTAACTTGATGACCAATTTTAACTTGTTGAACTAATTCCATCAACTATGATAATTGTTCCTGTTTTATACCTATTGTTGCCTCTGTATCACTTGCCCGAACTTGCCCATAACCTTCATATGTTGCGACAACATTGCCTTGAATGGGACTCTGAAATTTTCTTTATTTGAAATTTGGCGTAAACTTTTGTGGATATCCATGAAGTTTATAACATTTGTCAGTTGTGTGTCCTTGCTTTTTACAATAGTTACAATTGAGATTCCTCCTGTTTTCTTGGTTGTTTCTGAAATTATAACCTCCATTGTTCATTGTAAAATCGTGGTTCTACCTTGAGCCTGATAAGATCTTTGGGTTGGAATAGCATAAAAAACTAGGTTCACTAGGATATTGACCCATAGTCTGTATTCCTCTCCGTCTTTCTTCTTGAAAAAGTAGATAATACGATCTATCAATGTTAGGTGGTGGATGCGTCATCATTATATTACCCCTACACTAGTATATGATTCGTTCAACCCATTAAAAACTGAACTAGTACCTGTCTTTCATCGAGTACAACATTTTTGTCATTTGCCCAACATTTGCAGTCAATACAAATACACATAGTCCTAGCATCAAGCAATTCTATTTCATCCCAAATAGCCTTCATCTTATTGTAATAAGTTGCAATATTTGAGGATCCTTGCACTGTTTCTAACAACTGTTTTTGTAATTCGAATGATTGTGCTAAGATTGATTGTCCATACCTATCCTCGAGTTGTTTCAACAAAATCCTTGCAGATTTGGAATGAATTACACTTGGCCTAATGTCTGGAGTGAGAGAGTTGAGAAGCCAAGCAAACACCATGTCATTACACCTAATCCAATACTTCAGATCTTGTGAGTTCTCTTTGGGCCTGACTAAGCTTTCATCAATAAAACCAATCTTGTTTTTGGCTAATAACACAATCAATATTGATTTTCTCCAACCTCCATATCTAGTTCCATCAAAAGGAGGTGAAATCAAGCACATTCCAGGAGAATCAGAAGCATGAAGAAAGTAAGGGCGATCTGGATCGATTTTCGTCACCATTGATGCCATTAAAACAACTTTAAAATCGAAATTCAGAGAACTTTGAGTAACATAACAGAATTATAGAAGATCTAGAATGAAAATGTAATAGATTGATAGTGAAAAGTAACTGGGTAGAGCACAAGCTTTGATACCATGTCGATTTTATAGAGAAACTTTGTAGAAGCCAAAATGAAATTGTATTTTGTTGAAATCTATTTTGTACAAGTAGAAGAGGGATATATATACATTTCACTATTTACTAACTAACTATTATCCACGTGTGTTAAATGGAAAGAAGGGTAGGTAATGAGGCTATTCTAGAAAGTTCCTAAAACTATATATACCGCCCAAGTGGGAAATGAAAAATATCTAGTTGTGCCCCAATAGGCCCAATAACTTCCGTGAAGCCCAAATAACTTACTTTGCCCGTTCCTTTTACCCATTTAATCAGAAGCATAAGGTAGAACACCCTATCACCACTTCTTCTTCATTCTGAGGGCTTAGCCTGGGTCCGGTGAAATGTCAACGGCAATAGGAAATTGGACTTCAAGATCTGTAATAATAGTACAAAAAGAATGACCAAGTATCTCATAGATTGAGAACTATTATATACATGATGAAATGAAGAAAGAGAGTTTCAACGAAACCTAAATTTTATTTGAGAAGAAAATACACCAATAATACATATCTTATTAGAAAAGAAACCACAAAATTTTATTAAAGTAAAACATACATTACAATAAAAACAACTGAAAAAAATGGAAATATATGTAACGAATCATTTGAATTCCATCTTTCATATTTTTCTTTTTATGTGAACATTAGGCTAAGAACATTTGCAGTCTCTTTGTCTAAAAATTTTTTAAGTACTGAAACAAACTATACAAGTATGTAATTACGCATGAATAGAAGTCTGAAATTGATGGTAAGTAATTAATGTGTTTGGTAGAAAAGTCCCGATAAATAATTTTTTGTTAGTATAACTTAAATATTTTTAAAATTTTTAACAAAGTTATAAAATAAAATGTATATTTACAACTGTCACGACCCGAACTTCCACCATCGGGACCGTGATGGTGCCTAACGTTGCACTCGCTAAGCAAGCAACATTAGAGATTCACAACATAAAAATATTAAAAACTTACGGGATTTACAACAATTCAACACAATATATATATATATATATATATATATATATATATATATATATATATATATATATATATATATATATATATATATATATACCCATGATCTGATGTCACAACTCATGGACTACTATGATTTATCTACAAGTATTTGGCTGAAAGAAAATATACAACTGTTTATGAACCAAAGAAAAAATAGCAAAATGATCAGATAGGAAGAGACTCTAGGAATCTGCGGATGTTGACCGATCTACCTTGGGTCTTGTAACGACTCGACCGGTCGTTTTGCGTTTTAGAACCCTGTTCCCCTAAATGAGACTTCCCGTAGTTCGTTTTAATGATTTATAACTTGCGGGGACGGGTGGTTCAGGAATTGGAAGAGTTTAGAGTGGTATAGGAACACTTAGTTCCTTAAGGTTGACCTTTAAGGCCAAGTTTGACTTCGGTCAACATTTTGAGTAAATGACATCGGAATCGATATTCGACGGTTCCAGTACCTTCGTATGATGATTTCAGACTTGGGCGTATGTTCGGAACGGGTTTTGGATGACCCGAGAGCGTTTCGGCACCCATTACCGAAATAAGAGGTTCCTTAAGTTCAAATTGTGATTTGGAACGTGTTTTTGTGTTATCGAGGTCCAAACGGAATTCCGAGATCGGGAATAGTTCCGTCATGTCATTTATGACTTGCTTGCAAAATTTGGTGTCATTCCGAGTAAAATAGGTAGGTTCGGCGCATTGTTACCGAATTCAAGAACTTAAAGTTCTTAAGTTTGGTTCTAGGGGTTTCGAGGTGTGATTTTGAGTTTTAGCATTGTTTTGGGTGTTCCGAAGGCTCGAGCAAGTCCGTATAATGATTTGGGGATTATTGATATATTTGGACAGGGGCTCGGGTGGGTCTAGATGATGTTCAGGCATCGAATGAGGCTGAAAACTAGCAAAAACAACTGCTGGTGCACCAGATCTGGTGCGACCGCACTTGCGCTGTCCCAGTCGCAAGTGCGAGACCCAGGTGAGGCTGCCACTTCTCGCAGGTGCGGATTAGAATCTGCAGGAGCGGAGGCGCATGTGCGGGCTCCTCTTCGCAGGTGTGAGCCCAGACCCCCTTGCCCAATTCCGCAGGTGCGAGACTATCCTCGTTGATGCGAGACCGCAGGTGCGGTCCTCGAGCCGCATGTGCGAAAGACCTGTAGGTAGTGAGGTTCTTTAAAACACGGGAATGAACCATTTTACCCCATTTTCTTTCCTCCATTGGCGACCTTGAGAGCTGGGAAAAGATCCAAACGACCTAGCTACTGAAAGGTAAGTGATCTCTACCCTAATGTTAGTTTAATACATGAATATCTAGGTAAAATAACATCCTAATTAGTGTAAATCAAGGGTTAGAGTAAAAGCCTAGCCCTTTATTAACTCTAGGGAATTACCCACTAACTAGCTATGAAATCATACAAAAATCATATATTAATGATCCTTAGGTTATGGATAAGTATTTCCTTCTTAAAGATCAATAATGATGGATAGATACATCAATAATGATGGATATATAGAAATATCAAAGAAACATTTGTATTTCATCAATACTTAATACCATAATATCAACCTTAACCTTAAACCAATATTCAACAATTACCAAATTCAGTAAAACCGGATAGAAGTTACTCACCATCATATATGGCTATGCTATGCATGAACAATATGATTAAAAGCTATAAAAAATGCAAAAATAGGACTCACTCGCATGCTATGAATCGACAACAACACATAGGTGCACGTCACCTCGCCTATACATCGTACTCAACAACCAAATACGTAGCAAATAATAAAATAATACCTAATCTCTCAAACAAAATTTAGACACGACACTTACCTTGATCCACAGGCCACTCACTGCTCAAGTACCGCTCTTCCGCTAGAATTTACCTCCAACCCACTTGTATCTAGTCAAATTTAGCTTAATACAATCAATTATCACTAAAGAAATCATATTAAATGTACAATTATAGATTTCCCAAATTTTCCCCCAAAAAGTAAAAAATAGACCTAGGGCCCGCTTGGTCAAAACCCGAAATTTGGACCAAAACCCGAATACCCCGAGCCCAGATATATAATTAGTTTTGGAACCCGACCTCAATTTTAAGTCTAAATCCCGAAATTTCGAAATACCTAGTTTCTACCCAAAAATCTCTAATCCCACTATGAAAACCATAGATTCTAGGTTGAAATCTTGTAAAATGAAGTGAAAGATTGGCAAAAATGAGTTAAGAATCACTTACCTATGATTTGGGGAAGAAATTACCTTTGAAAAATTGCTTTTGAGAATTTTTAAAAATGAGAAGAATCCTGTCTAAGTCAAGACGTATCAGCTGCAGATGTCGCATTACGACCACAACTTCACAATTGAGAAGCTCGCAAATGCGAATCCTTCGCATTTTTGCAGCTATCGCAAAATTGATCAATTCATCGCAAATGCAAACAGGGATTTTCGCAAATGCGTCCCCTTTTTCTCGCAAATGCAAGACTACCCAGCCCAACCACTGCTTGCAAATGCGAAGCTTCTTTGCAAATACGACGCTCGCATTTGCGAGCCAGACCTCGCAATTGCGAGACCTGTAGACTTGAAGCACACCAACAATTTTTCCTAAGTTCATTGCACTCTGTAGCCTATCTGAAACTCATCGAGCCCTCGAGTTTCCAAACCAAATATTCACACAAGTTTATAAATATCATACAGACTTTCTCGTGCTATCAAATCACAAAAATAACACATAAAACTACAAATTTAGCACCAAAACCTATCAATTTTTCGAGCGTACTTTATATGTACTATTTTATCAACCGAATTTCCGAATCACGTCAAATTAGTGACATAAACCAATAGATATGGCATAGCTCACACCGATGTGCGCACGGTCGTGCGATATCCCAATAGTGCGAAAGGCAATTTCTCGTGCCATTGCCTAGAAGTTTGAACCATTTTCCTGAGGATGTTCTTGATGTTTTTATTTGCTGCTTCAGTGGTGCCATTGGCTTTGGGCCGGTAAGGGGAGCAATTACAGTGTGTGATTTGAAAATGTTCACATACCTCCCTCATGAAGTGACTGTTTAGTTTGCGACATTGTCGGTAATGATAGTTTTTGGGATACCAAAATGACAGATGATGTTGGAGTGCACAAAATCCACCACTGCTTTCTTAGTGACGGCTTTTAACGTGACTGTATCGACCCATTTTGTGAAATAGTCAATAGCAACCAAGATAAATTTGTGCCCATTTGAAGCTCTCGGCTCGATTGGCCCAATAACATCCATTTCCCAGGCAACGAAGGACCAAGGTGCTGACATGGCATGAAATTCTGAAGGTGGTGCATGGATCAAATCACCATGTATTTGACACTTATGGAATTTCCGGAAAAAGCTGAAGCAATCTTTCTCCATGGTCATCCAGTAATACCCTGCCAGAAGGATTTTCTTTGCGAGGACGTATCCGTTCATCTGAGGAACGCATACTCCTGAATGTACCTCATTCATAATCTTCTCTGCTTCTTTGGCATCCACACACCTTAATAGATTCAAATCGGGGGTTCTTTTATACAACACTTCCCCGCTTAAAAAGAAGCAGTTGGCGAGCCTTCTGATTGTTCTCTTTTGGTCCACATTGGCTTGCTCTGGGTATTCTTTCGTTTTTAAGAACCTTTTGATATCATGATACCATGGTTGGACATCGGGCTCTATTTCGACCGTGTTACAATAACCGTGTATTTCCCAAATTTGAATCTCCAACGGGTCAATATGAACATTACCTGGATATGGAAGCATTGCATCTAAGGTAGCCAGTGCATCAACTAACTCATTGTGGCACTGAGGAATATACCTGAATTCGACAGCTTTGAATCGTTTTCTAAGGTCCTCAACTTGTTGTCTATATGAAAGAAGCTTAACATCTCGAGTTTCCCACTCCCGCTGAGCTTGCTTGATGATCAAGTCGGAATCTCCCATGATTAGTAATTCCTCTACATCCATGTCAATTTCCATATTCATGCCCATTATGTAGGCTTCGTATTCAGCAGTATTGTTTGTAAAGAAGAACCGAAGATGGGCGGTGGCTGGATAGCATTGTCCCGTGGTTGAAATCAAGATTTCCCCAATCCCAACACCTTTTTGTATTTACAGCTCCGTCAAAGAACATTTTCCAAGTGTTGGTGTTTTCTGGGATTACCTCAACTGAGTTTACTTCCTCGTCTGGGAAGTAAGTACTCAAAGGTTGATATTCTTCATCGACAAAGATTTTCAGCCAGGTGATCCACCAAGGCTTGAGATTTCATCGCCGTGCGGGTGATGTAGACTATGTCGAACTCGGTGAGCAACATTTGACACTTTGCTTATCTCCCGGTGGGCATTGGCTTTTGGAATATATACTTCAAAGGATCCAACCTAGTAATGAGGTAGGTGGTGTAAGCCAACAAGTAATGCCGAAGCTTCTGAGCAACCCAAGTTAAGGCGCACCAAGTTCTTTCCAACAAGGTGTACTTGGCTTCATATCTTGTGAATTTCTTGCTCAAGTAGTAGATGTCTTGTTCTTTCTTCCAGGTCGCATCATGCTGCCCGAGAACACACTCGAAGGAATTCTCCAACATGATCAAATATAAGAACAAAGGCCTTCCTGGTTCCGGTGGGACCAACACTGGCGGATTCGACAGATATTCTTTGATCTTGTCGAAAGCGTCTTGGCACTCGTCCGTCCATTTAATCGCTGCATCTTTCTTCAACATCTTGAATATAGGCTCACACGTGGATGTAAACTGAGCGATGAACCTGCTGATGTAATTCAACCTACCCAGCAAACGCATGACCTCTTTCTTGGTCCTCGGAAGAGGCAAATCTCGAATAGACTTTATCTTTGTCGGGTCCAGCTCGATGCCCCGTCGACTGACTATGAACCCCAGACATTTCCCAGATGGAACTCCGAAGGCACACTTGGCTTGATTCAATTTCAAATCATACTTACGCAGACGCTCAAAGAATTTTCTCAGATGTTGCACATTGTCGTCTTGAATCCTAGATTTAATAATCACATCATCCACGTACACCTCAATCTCCTGGTGCATCATGTCATGGAAAATGGCGGTCATAGACCTCATATAGGTTTCCCCAGCGTTCTTCAGATCGAATGGCATGACCCGGTAACAGTAAGTTCCCCAAGGTGTGGTGAAAGCCGTCTTTTCTGCGTCTTCTTCATCCATCAAAACCTGGTGATACCCTGCGTAACAATCTACGAAAGACTGTATCTCATGTTTGGCACAATTGTCAACCAAGATGTGGATGTTTGGTAATGGAAAGTTATCCTTGGGGCTTGCTTTATTCAGATCCCGATAGTCCACACACATTCGGACTTTCCCGTCTTTCTTAGGTACTGGGACCACATTAGCCAGCCACGTGGTGTATTGGACCACTCGAATTACTCCAGCTTTTAACTATTTAGTGACCTCTTATTTGATCTTGTCATTAATGTTAGTTTTAAATTTCCTCTATTTTTTTGGACGGGTGGATAACTGGGGTAGGTCGGCAATTTGTGCACCACCAAGTCAACACTCGGTCCGGGCAGGTCATCATAAGACCAGGCAAACACGTCTTTGAATTCGAACAGAAGGTGGATCAAAGCGTCCCTAGTTATTTCATCAGTATGGATACTTATCATGGTTTCTCGGACCTCTTCTAAATTAACCAAATTAACCGATTTGATTTAGTTTAAGTTTGGCTTAGGCTTATTCTCGAATTATTCCAATTCTCGATTTATTTCCTTAGAAGCCTCATCTTCATCATATTTCGGTTCTTGATTCATTATTTCTTGGTTAGACGGCATATCAAGATCTGGGCGTGAAGTCCGCAAGCATGTCATGTTATTAAAATCCACATTATTAGAGCTGAAAAGAGAAATAAGAGAAAATAACAAAATTATGAAGAATAAATAAAGAGGTTCCTGGACTATGAAATATTAATTTCATTTCATTGAATTTTTTTAACATAGGAGGGTTTACATCAGAATTCGAGAAGACAATGAACTAAAAACACTCAAGTTACACCCTGAAATAACTCGAAGTGCAAAAGGGATGGAAAGGTTGAACTACCGGGACTCCCGCCTGACGGGGAATGGAGTAGCCTTCCAATTTTGGAGTTTTTCATTGGGCCCCATATATTGCACTTCATCAGTGCTTGAGCCTTCTCCTGGTTGGACCATATGAGCTTCATACAACATTTGTCTCATTGCCCCATAAATCTCTTTGATTTCCTCAGGCGTGAAGGCTTCCTCTCCTTCCTCTACGTATTTTTTCTTGACGAATGATTCGGTGATGTGCGGGATTGGCTGAGGCAACACCCAACCATTGTTCTTGTGTTCATTGGCCCATTTTACGTCAGTGGGAGTATCTTGAAACCCTATGCCGAAGAACTTCTCACAGGAGGGAAAAGAGAAAGGTTCTATGATGCCTTGCAAAGATACTTCGAACCCTTTTCCAGGTGCGTACCCATGTTTAATTATGTCAGTAGCAACCACGATTGATACATTCGACAAGAAGGGTTGAGGACATGGGGTCCCTTCCTCACATTGGTCCGTAACTACAATCTCAAAACCCTAGTTGACGATATGCTCACTACGTTCTCTTGCTTCCAGGCAGGGGACTGATGGATCCTTGTAAATAGATTGTTCGTCTTCTCCATGGACTACAATATCCTTATCCTTGTGCTCGAACTTAACCATCTGGTGGAGGGTCGAGGGTACGGCTCCTGTGGCATCAATCCAGGGCCTTCCCAAGAGATAAGTGTAGGAGGTATCCATGTCCAAGACTTGAAATGTCACTTCAAAGTCTACAGGGCCGATAATCAAGACCAGTCAATTTCTCCTATTGTGTCCCTTTTACTGCCATCAAACGCAAGGGGACACATATTGTTGGGTCTTATTCTCTCAGTTCCAATCTCCATTCTTTTTAGGGTTGAGAGAGGGCAAATGTCGACCCCAGATCCTTCGTCCACCATAACCCTTTTTACGTAATAACCTTCACATTTGACGGTTAGATCGAGAGCTTTATTGTGGGCGGACCCTTTTGGGGGAAAGTTATGTTTGCTAAACGATATACGGTTTACCTCAAAGAATCGTTCCTCCATCCTTTCCATTTGTTCAATTGTAGTTTCTGCTGGAACATACGCTTCATTAAGCGTTTTGACCAGGACTTTTTTATGTGCACTTGAGCTTATTAGCATGGATGGAAGTGAGACCTGAGTGGGGGGTTCTCTTAGGTGTTCAATCACAGCATATTCAACAGTTTTCATTTTTTTGAAGAACTCCTCTGCCTCTTCGGCGCTGACCGGTTTTTTAGACGGAAAACGCTTTTGTTTGTTCTTGTTTTGTTCCTTCAGGTTGAGGTATCTTTCAGACGAGATTGCTTCAATCACTTCCCCCGTAATCTCTTTTCCTTTGTACATCACCACCGTTTTGTTGTAGTTCCAGGGAACGGTAGTGGTCTCCTTTATGGGACTCTGTGACGCGCGGCTAATAACCACGGGCTCATTCAGCCTTTGTGAAATTACTGGCCCCCGCGCAACATACGTCCCCTTCGGTATGTACATATTCGGGACATTTAGCATAGCCTTGTTTTGCTGCCATCTTTTGAGAGGGCTTAACATAGGTTGTTCTCTTCTGGATGCCCTGGGGACATAAAGAACAACATCTTTAGAAAGCCCCGTCTATGTCTTGGTTTCAACCTTTCCTGTGGTCTGAGGAACGTAGTTGGTTTTCTTCACCTCTTTGGCTTGATTGGGTGCCGCTTTGGGATTTTCCTCCACATAGGCAATGGAGATGATAGCTTTTAGGGCTGGATCAAAAACTCGGTCTTCACAAATCATACCAATAATCGGCCCGTTATTGTGAGCAGGCAATGGGTTATTGGTCACGTTGGGAGCTTCTTCATCCCTTAGTACCACCTGTTGATACCCAATTTTTCCTCAAATTATTTTTCAAACTTGTATATATGCTTTCAAAATCACTCTTAGCAATAATGAGTTTTTTTCCTAATTTTTACATACTTTTATCTGAATTATTTCCATATGTATTCAATATTTCATATTTAAATAATTCATAAATCATGCTCTAAATAAATCCCAAAATATTTCCTAATTTAATATGTCGTTTATAATTACTGTTTATTTATTAAAATTCAATTATTTCATAAATTGGCCAATTGCATGCTATTTAATTGCAATTACAATTATTTTGCAATCATAGCCTAATTAGTCGTTTTATACCTTTAAAATCCGAATTTATGTCCTTCATATTTTTAATCTTTCTAATTACTAGAATTATACTTTTTTTTAACTTAATTTCATTTTATACAATTATTGGCTATTTTAATTAATTAACTATCCTATTAAATCGGGTATTTCACAACTAGCCTCTTCCTATTTTTATTTTAGCCACACTTGGCTGACTAAATTATCCAACCCCCTGACCCAATTGAGACCAGCCCAAACCCTCCTCTTACCCGGCCCAAACCCCAAATCCATCTGGACCGTTGATCAAATTAGAACAACGGTCCAGATCATTAATTTCCTTAATTAACTCCCCAACTACCCCCGTGTTTCATTTCATTTTCCTTCGCGACTGTTCTTCTCCCTTCTCTCTATGTCTCTTAGTGCTCTCTAGAAGCTTCCCTCTGATAAGGGTCTGTTCCCCTCTCCGGCCGGTTCTCTCACCGGCAGCCATGTTTTCTCATCACTCCTAAGTCACCTGTTCATCTCTCACTCGCTCAACAACGACCTGGGTTCTTCAAACAGGCCTGGAGCAGTCTGCTTGCCTCCGCTGAGCCTCTTGCCATTTTTCGGCCAAAACCTCGACCATCTAAGTAAGATTTCATACTTTTCGGCCTCCTCTACGTCGTCTCTGAGGATTTTCCCTCTATTACGGGTTTTCACGAAACCCTAGCTATTTTATTTTGACCTTTTCTTTAACGTCTGCTTATCTTCTTACATTAGTGTGATATTTTACGATTTTTCTCCGAAAAACTATTCCTTTTAGTGATTTTAACATTTAGGGTTCTTGAACCCGTCTTCAAAAGGATTTCTTTTTGATTTTTAATTACCTGTGCCATGTTTAAGTGAGGGTTTTGAAGTTTATTGTGGTTCACACTGCTATTGTTGGAACCCTAACGCCCTAGGTCATTTTGTTATGTGTGATTGTTTGTTCTTGTTCGACTCAGTGCTATAATGTCTGATTCCTATTGTTGTTCTATGAACATTTCCTATACCAATCAATACTATCTCTTAAATACTTGTTGATTCACCATGCAACTCATTGATTGTTTTGTTTGCCGATATTATGCCGATTTTGTAATATTTTCCTTAAATAACACCAGTGTGCACTTTCCTTTCACAATGCTACACCAATTCCTGAATTACTGTTATATTTTATGTGATATTTTCCTTTTATGATGTTGTACCAACTTCTGAATTCCTGTTATATCCTGGGATATTTTCCTTAAATACACAATTGTGTATTTTCCTTTTTGAAATACTGCACTTATTTTCTGAATCCTTTTCCTATTTATGTGATGCTTCCTCTATTTCCTCCAGATTCCCTGTGATTTCCAGTCTTCTTAATTGATTTTCAAGCTGGTACCCTATTTTATTCCCTAATGTGATATTACTACAGCATGCCTTAATTAACTCATTATGTATTTGGCTCTATTTGTGCACTACATGACTTCCTTGTTCTATTTTTGGGAGAATCAATCCTGTTGGACTGATTCCTTGCCTTATTTCATCTTGACAGTATCGTTTGAATTAGAATCCCTTAATTATAGGAGTCTAGTTATCTTTATTGATATTGATTGATTACTACTACCATAATTTGCTATGTGCTATTCGAATTTCAAAACTATATAAAGACTTGTCTTCTCTCTTTACAAAGACACGAAAATTCAGACACTCACACTGAGTTTCACACTGAAATTCTCACACTAAGAACTGAGCAACACTGCTCTAAACTCTTCTGTGCTTTTTATCTCTACTTGCTCTTTGCATCTATTATTAACTACTCAGTCAACTTAAAGATAAGGCTGAGTAGTCCCTTATCGTTCTTGTGCCCTGCTGTTGCTCTCTCTCTCTTATTCTGCACATTGTTGATGTTGTCTAATTCTGCTGCTATTATCTTTGCTGCTCTTTATCCTGATACTGCTATGCTATTTCTTGTATTTGCTATATCTTCCACTAAATTTGTATGTTTATGATTTAAGCATTTTAGTACACTATACAATGTTTCAGTTCTTGCTTATCTACTTAGTGTTTCTTTTGTGGTCCTATTGCTTACCTGTCACTAGCATATTTAATTCCTTATATGATCTCTCTTCTTCTTCTAGAGTAACTTAATCCTGCTTTATTTTCTATGGTTTACTATGGTCTATGCTGCAATGCTTTCTTATTCCTCCTGTCTGTTTATTACCTCCTGTATGTTGGCTTAGCATCTGTGAATTATTTGGTATCTCTAATGTGCTGAATCTGTACCTAAACTAATTAATTCCACCCTTATTTTTCCCTGAACCCCTTTCCTTGTTTGTGATTGTTCCTTGGTATCCATTTGAGTTAGGACTCTCTGCTGTTTTAACATTAGTCCTTATGTGTTTCCCTGAAATTATGTTACTTCAAAACTTCTTTTCAAACTTAAAACTCCTTTTCAAAAAGCACTTTCACAATTCCTAGACTTTTAGGTTCCACCCCCCTCAGTGTGTGCATCGCTTAGGGACCGTGAGTTCCCTATGAACCTTGAGACTAGGGCTGTGCACGGATCGGATTGGATCGGATTTAGCACATTTCGGATTCGGATTTCGGATTTCGGATTCTAGAAAATGCAATCCGAATCCGATCCGAATTATATCGGATCGGATTCGGATTTTAAAGTTTGGATCGGATCGGATTTCGGATCGTAAATGCCTCAATGTTGTAAACTAATATGTATATTTTCTTTGTAAAAGAGGCAATGCATTAAGAAAAATTCATGTTTATACAATTATGAGAGTACTATGGTGCCAATATAGCTAACTCTAGCAATTGTAAAGGTAATAACTTGGAGGAAGATGTAAAGAAAGTACTGACTATCCGAAATTAAAGTGTAGTATTTATACATTGCCTAATAATTTCGGATTTCGGATCGGATCGGATTAAAATATACCAATCCGAATCCGATCCGAAATCCGAAATTTTTATAAACACAATCCGAAATCCGGTCCAATCCGAAATCCGAAATCCGAAATTGAATGGATCGGTTCGGATTTCGGATATCCGATCCAAATGAACAGCCCTACTTGAGACACTGAGGTAAGGGTACTCTACACTGCACCAATCTCAATTTGGATAGACTGATGGGTGTTGGTATTGGCCAGGGCCCTTACAAGGACCTTTGGGAGCTTTGCCGTACCCAGGTCATCTAAGGTTGTGAAAGTGAAATGGGTGAGGCTGGAAGATCGGGCCTATGTGAAGGCTCCCTATAGAATAACTTCTTATTTTTCTTTCAATTACTGTAATTCATTTGGCTATTGGGCTGTAATAATTTGTAAACACACTGCTGGGGCTATATAGTGAAATGGGTGGGGAACATGCATGCTTTGTTTTAGTATTGGGTTGAAAACATGTTCTTGGGTTCACTTGCTTATTTGTGCAATAGTAAACATGCTTAGGACATGCATCTCACATATTAGAAATCTTGTTTAGGTCTTCACTTTAAGCATGTCATTCACTCTTTCATAATTCTGAGAAAATTAATAACAAGCATCTAACTTGTCATTTCCCATAACATCTTAGAAACCATGCCTTTAGGGATCTCTTTGTGCATTAGAAATCTTGCTGCTATGACTATACTTGTTTGAGTTTTCAATCACCGTACCACGACTCAGCATGTTTAATCCAATAAAATCTGGCCAATTCGTTAAAGACAAACTTTATACAAACTTGTCTAAAAATCAGAATCTGAGCATGTATGTCACTCTTAAACAATTAGGCAAATGTTAAGACGCCTAGGCAAGCCTTAGGTTTAACACGTAGTTAAGTCGAATCAACTAAGCCTCTAATAATCTGTCTCTTTGGAAATTCACGAACCTTGATGTTCTAGTGTTTTCTTTTGGGAAATCTGTTATGTTGTGTTTAACTCCTATATCTTTTCTTTATTCACAACAACTCCTAAACGGTGCATTTTCTTGTTCCTCAATCACTGATTTCTGGCTTCTGACTTAGCTTCAACCTATTAAGTGTTTTAAGGCTGCTGTATGACATAATGTGTGTTCTTCTCCTAAAGTCTTTGCTAAATTATTTTCTAAAACAGTCCTATGAACTACTGGTTTTAGTACACACTACTGGATATTTGAGGTTAACATCACTGTCTTACCGCTTCCTGAAAGTATTCTGAATTACTGTATGCTCTCGAGTTTTTTAAAAACACTGCTTTAAACATTTATATTCCTGCAATTACTGTTTTAAATCCTTCAACCTTAACTCGTTCAGATTTAAACTCAAACTATTGATCTTTTACTAAAACTCCCTTGTTTTGAAACTTTCCTTCCGAGACATTAATTGTGTTTGAGACGTGCCATTTACGTGCTTAATTGCGGAGGGACCTGTGAGCCTATTACTTGTCCTATGTGATCCCAATACATGTTGTTCTACTTGTTTTGCACTGTCGCCTAGTATTTTATCCTTTACACCTGTGTCAGCCTAGTCCCCACCTTTGATAGGATTAGTGGTCCTAATACCCTCCATGACTTATAGGATGAGACGGGTAATGGCACGCAATAAGCATTCGTGACCAACACACGCTTTAAATAACCTTACGGGTGGGAAGGGTAGAATACAGATATGATGACCGGTGCGCTAATACCACGTGTAGCTGCCTCCTCGAGGTGTGACATACCGGGTATTGCATTGAAGTGATCCGTATTACTTTAAACCTAGGAAACTTCTTTTCAAATGTTTATGTTATTCAAAACCTTTAAATATTTTCATACTTGCTTTAAATCCCCTCATATGTGAACCTTATTTGTTACTTGCTTACCGTCCAAATTCACAAAACTTATTGGCTGGGACCCACAGTTGTGGATCCTGAGGTGTGCCTAACACCTTCCCCTTAGGATAATATCAAGCCCTTACCCGTTCTCTAGTAATGAAAACTAGTTCATGAGTTATCAACTCTAGGTGCCCTAACGCACCATAAAACATCGTTAGGTGGCGACTCTTCCTTTTCTTTAAAGGAGTTGTCCATAATGTCTTAACCCGATCTTTCCGTACCTAACCCGTGCGATAGGAAAAAGGGGGAGAACAACATGGCGACTGTGCTGGGGAACTTCCCTAGGCTTATACCATTACAATTTGCTTTGTGAATTTGGACCTTTGATTTTCATTTAAATGCTTACACCTTTTCCTATTCCCCGTTATATGATGTTAACTCTTTACTTTTTACAAGTATTTATTTCACCGGAACGTAACTGACATATCTTCATGTTTTCTTTGTAACCGCTTTCATTATAACTGTTGTATTTTCTTTCTTTACCGCTTTCCTCAACGGCAAAATACATGCCTATTTGTTTAAATGCCATTTATTACACATCATGCTCCGCATTCAAATTCCACTCGTGCCAAACAAATCCTATAGCAACGCTTACAATGAGTGGTTGCACTCTTCCAATATTATCACCCCCTAAATTCGGAAAGGCGTATTTGCGGTAAAACTAGTCGATCAGCGGTGAAGTCGACGATTCTGTGCCTTCCCCCTTGAGTTGTCCGCTCAAGGGTACCACTCTAAAACCCCAATAGAAACCTTACTCTATTGTATGTTGCATGCATCTTGGTCAAACCTAGCCGAGCTAACGTGTTGTCCGCACAATAGCCTTTAAGATAGCCTTGTCCAAAGTCCATTGGGTTTCCCTGGAACCCAAAAGGACGCCTTCACGTTCTATGCATTTATTTGGAAAACTTAAATGCTCATTGCTAATTATTGGTGTTAAATAGTCGAGTCCGGTGGGGATAAGGGCCTAACCTTGTTGTTCGCAGGAAACGAGGCACGAGTCCCCAGACTCAGCACGATCTAAAATATGACAAGAGGGCCAAGCTTGGAGAAGGTCCTTCTGGGACCCAATTAGATAGGATTTTCTTTTCCGCTTTACCAATGTAATAAGGCCGATGGCCATTAGTGATTTTATTTCTTGTATTGTTTTTTGATTCGTCCATGTTGTCATCAATAAAATGAGGCATTTAGTACTTACTCCAAATCAATTTGTCGCTAGGCCTACCTTGGGCACAAAGAGGTTCCCCAACATAGGACACGCTTCACATTTCCACCTTACGTGTTTAATTACTGCAATATTTTTCATAATCCTCACTGACTTCTTTATCTTTTGTTTTGTTTTTCAACTATTATTATTCCCCTCCCAACTGGTTAGTTCGTACACTCTAGCATCAACAACTTATTGCACCAGATCAAAGGACCCTCCTCCTACTCCTCCTCCCAGTCCTCCCAAAGGGAAAATCAAGGTTAAAACTAAGATGGCAGATGCAAGCGATACTATAAAGGACAACATGGATGAACAGGTTGAGATCATTGACAGTCAGGGTATTCAGGTTTTGCACGAGGGTATGTCTCCACTAGAGAAGAAGCTGCTAAAGTTCCAAGAGGAACTTGATCACGTGAAGAATTTGGCCCACTTATCATTCTCCCTCAACGTTCCAGACGTTCACTTTCCAAATGCCCCGAACCCCACTTTACCACAAAACGTCCCCAAACAATCAAACCATCCAAAAGATGTCGTTCCGCCGGCGCCACGCAACTACAACACTCCACCTCCCCAGGATCAGACAAGAGACCACTTCCAGGCTTATGACAACCCCATTTATGTGGAAACTGTGGCTAACTCTGCACCACATACATATGAATATGATGAAAAGGATAAGCTCATCAGGAATCTGAATGAAGAACTCAAGAAATTGACCAACCGAGTTCAGGGCGTCGAAGGAGTTAAGGGGGTTGAAGGGTTGAACTACGAGGACCTCTGTATACAACCCGATGTTGAACTTCTCGAGGGGTAAAAACCTCCCAAATTCGATATGTTTGACGGCACTGGTGATCCAAGAGTCCATCTGAGGACTTATTGCGACAAATTGGTCGGCGTGGGAAAAGATGAAAGGATCCGCATGAAGCTCTTCATGAGGAGTTTGAAAGGTGATGCACTATCCTGGTACATCAATTAGGATCCAAATAAATGGACTATTTGGGTGAGTATGGCTACAGACTTCATGGATATATTCAGGTTCAACACGGAGAATGCACCGGATGTGTTCTACATCCAGAACTTAAAGAAGAAACCCACTGAGACTTTTCGCGAGTATGCTACTTGTTGGAGGTCAGAGGCTGTTAAGGTTAGGCCAGCGTTGGAAGAAGAACAAATGAAGAAATTCTTCGTACACGCTTAGGATCCTCAGTATTATAAGCGGCTGATGATGGTCGAAGGACACAAGTTTTCTGATATCATCAAGCTGGGGGAGCGAATCGAGGAAGGTATCAAAAGAGGTATGGTCACTAACTTTTAAGCTTTACAGGCTACTAATAAAGCTCTGCAATCCGGTGGTGTGTCCAAGAAAAGGGATGTAGGAGCCGTGATGGTGGCACAGCAAGACAAGTCCCCTACTAAATAACAAGTATACCCCGCACCTTCCTTCACATACCAACCAGCTCCAAGTTACCAAGCACCTTCACCTTCCTACCAAGCTCCACCACCCACATATCAGTCTACCTCGCCCAGATATTCCCAGCCAGCTCCCGTCTATAATGCCTACAATTCCCAACCTTCTCACTACCAATCACCACCTACTCGCAAAAACTTCCCAAGACCTCGCCCAAATTTCGATCGTCGTCCACCAAAATAGTATACTGCCATAGCTGAACCCATTGACCAATTATATGAAAAACTTAAAGCCGTCGGTTATGTCACACCCATCGCCGTTGTCATCTCTGAGAACCCATCTCAGTGGGTCAACCCAAACAAAACATGTGCTTACCACTCTGGCATGAAAGGGACACACCATCGAGGAATGTCGTTCTTTGAAAGACAAGATACAAACCCTCATAGATAACAAGATCATTGTAGCCAAAGACTCTGCTCCTAATGTTCGCAGTAATCCAGTGCCTGACTACTAGGGTGGAGTCCACATGATTGAGGTTGATGAAGATTGGGATTTTGAGGGATCAACTAGGTTAATTGCAGAGGGTGATCCAAAGAAGCCTGCGATTACCTTCATCCGATTGTGGTCCAGATGCAGCCGTCTGAGGAAGTCGAGGTAAACATGTCCATTCCACTTGAGTTTGAACCAAGATCATCCGCCAAAGGAAAAGCCCCAGGGCCGATCGAAGTTGAGTTTGTACGACCGCTCGAAGTTGCAATCGGGTCATCCATAACGTATACTCCAGCAGGAATAAGAATGACTTCACCTATTCCTGTGGCAATGTCAACAATGACACCTTTTTATTCAGACGCCATTCCATGGGACTATACAATTGAAGCAAGGATGAAAGGCAAAGGCAAGTCTGAGGAAGCTATCGCTGCATAGGGTATGACGAAAACTGACAGAGTTTATACCCCTTAAGACTTGGCCGAGTCTAGCAAGCAGGCCAACAGTCGTCCTCCCATCATTGAAATAGGTTCTTATGATCAATGGAGAAAGATACAAGCTAAGGAGTATTCGGTCCTCGACCAATTGAACAAGACACCAGCTCAGATATCCGTCCTCTCCCTGTTACAAAATTCTGAAAATCACATGAATGCTTTGCTAAGGGTGTTGAGTGAAGCATACGTGCCTGACAATATCACCAGTGGGGAAATGGCCAACATGGTAGGCCAAGTGCGGGAGATCCATAAGATCACTTTCCATGAAGATGAGCTACCGCCTGAAGGGCTAGGTCACAATAGAGCACTACACATCACTGTGCAATGTGAGGATCATTTCATTACAAGGATCCTAATTGATGGGGGTTCCAGCCTCAACATTTGTCCGCTGGTCACGCTCAAGAAATTGGGCAAAAGTCTACATGAGATAAAGGAATGAGAGATCAACGTAAAATCCATCGATGGTTCGCAGAGATCTACCATGGGGGAAATCACTTTGTGCGTGCAAATGGGACCAACTTGGTTTGATGTAGATTTCCAAGTGATAGATGTGCCCGCATCCTACAACTTACTGTTGGGACGACCTTGGATCCACGCGGCTGGGGCCGTGGCGTCAACCTTACACCAAGATGTGAAGTTCGAATGGAACCATCAAAAGGTAATCATTCATGGCGACGGTAGCAACCAGATCTACGGTCGCTAGACCTTTCCGATCATCGATGGAAGGAGAAATTTGGGCGGAGAAATCTATCATAACATAGTTCGTGTCAACGCTATTGACAAAGGCAAGTGGTTGAGTAGTAAGACCGAAAGCATACTGAACTGGCAAGGGTACGAGTCAGGTAAAGGGCTCGGTAAGCATCTTCAAGGGATAACAAAGCCTATAACACTCAAGAAGCATGGTACTACCTTTGGTCTAGGGTATGAGTACGCTTGGGAGGAGTTCAAGGATTGGTCGCCACCATGGCGCGGCCCCTACTACCTGTTGGAGCAGCCAATACCCCGCATAGAGAAGACTTTCCAGCCAGTCGACGTCATATATGGTACAGACGAAGAAGAAGCACTAGCAACCATGAGGGATCTATTACTGGATGAGGAGGATATGGACTGCTGTGTCGTTCTTGAATAGGAGGGGGAGCAAGGCCCTTCCATACAAGTCGTGAGCAAGGGATCGCATCTCAACAATTGGTTTGTCTGGACGACCAAAGCCCGTCGAGTCTCGGGGTAGCAAGGCTAAACAAAACAAACATTGTCTACAGTTTATTTATTTAAAGCATTTCCTTCCTTTTCGCATTTTTAATTTCTACAAGAAAGAGCTCTTATGTTCGAACGGTTACTCAATTTATCAAAGCATTTCAAAATCTTACATTTACTTATATTCACTTGCTACTGTTTTTCCTTCCTATTACTTTATTTTACACAAAATTATTATTACTCGTCTTGATGAACCGACGATTGTGACATGCAACGAGACAACGCAACAAATGGATTCCGAGTCAGACGAGGATGATATACATGAGGATATTATTAAATATGTCGAGAACTTTGAGAATAGACCTAAGTATAACTTGGATGAGTCTGGGATCGTCACCTAAGAAACACAGAGAACGTCAAAGAAACACGCATCAACATTCATCTATCACCGTCAGAAAAGAAGGAATATATGGAATTTTTAAGAGAGTATGAGGACATATTCGCCTGGTCATATGATGACATGAATGGCCTCAACACGTCTATTGTGGCCCACAAACTGCCAACCAATTCAACATGCCCGCCAGTAAAACAAAAGCTCAGGAAGTTCAAACCAGACATGAGCTTGAAAATCAAAGAAGAGGTCACCAAGCAGATCAACGCTGGGGTTCTCCGTGTGGTCAATTATCCTACATGGTTAGCCAACATTGTGCCTATACCAAAGAAAAATGGGAAGGCCAGGGTCTGCGTCGACTCCCGGGATCTCAACCGGGCCAGTCCGAAAGACGAATTCCTCTTGCCAAATATACACATCTTAATTGACAACTTTGCCAAGCACGAGCTGTAATCCTTTGTGGATTGTTTTGCGGGTTACCATCAGATTTGGATAGACGAGGAAGATGCTGAGAAAACGGCATTCATTACGCCATGGGGAGTGTATTGCTACAAAATGATTCCATTCGGTCTGAAGAATGCAGGGGCCACTTACATGAGAGCCATGACTACTATATTCCATGATATGATTCGCAAGGAGATCGAGGTATATGTAGACGACGTCATCATCAAATCAAAGAAAGATGTTGATCACATGGATGATTTGAGAAAGTTCTTCAACAGGTTAAGGAAATACAATCTGAAGCTTAACCCTGCGAAGTGTGCATTTGGGGTTCCTGCTGGGAAGCTGCTAGGGTTCATTGTCAGTCGGCGAGGAATAGAGCTAGATCCATCAAAGGTCAAAGCCATCCAAGGATTGCCCCACTAAAGAACAAAAAGGATGTTATGAGCTTCCTGGGACGGCTCAATTATATCAGCCAGTTCATAGCCCAGTCTACCGTCATTTTGGAACCAATCTTCAAAATGCTGAGAAAGGATGCTGAAACTAAATGGACTGAGGATTGTCAAAAGGCCTTCGACAGAATCAAAGAGTACCTCTCAACGCCACCAGTCTTGGTACCCCCAGAGCTGGGTAAACCCATATTACTCTACTTGGATGTATTAGATGGAGCCCTCGGTTGCGTTCTCGGGCAACATGATGAAACGGGAAGAAAGGAGCAAGCAATTTACTAACTCAGCAAGAAGTTCACCCCGTATGAGGCCCGGTATTCTCTATTAGAGCGCACCTGTTGTGATTCGACTTAGTTCGCACAGAAGTTGAGGCATTATTTCTGTGCCTACACAACATACCTCATATCCAGGATGGACCCACTAAAGTACATCTTTCAGAAACCTATGCCCACTGGAAAGCTGGCTAAATGGCAGATCCTATTAAGTGAGTTCGACATCATTTACGTAACTCAGAAGGTAGTCAAGGGACAAGCGTTAGCTGATCATCTCACCGAGAATCCTGTGGACGGAGAATACGAACCCCTAAAAACATATTTCCCCGATGAAGAGGTATCATACTAGGAGAGGACATTGCATAATTCTACGACGGTTGGAAGATGTTCTTTGATGGGGCCGCAAACTTCAAAGGCGTGGGTATTGGAGCAGTCTTGATTTCAGAAACCGGTCAACACTACTCGTTATCCGCCAAACTCAGGTTCCCCTGCACCTACAACATGGCTAAATATGAGGCCTGCATCCTTGCGCTCAATTTGGCCATCGACATGAACATTCAGGAATTATTAGTAATTGGTGACTCAGACTTATTGATACACCATGTCTAAGGAGAATGGGCGACCAAGAATTCCAAGATACTTCCATACCTACATCGTGTGCAGGAATTGAGAAGGAGGTTCACAAAGATTGAATTTCGGCATGTTCCCAGAATCCAGAATGAGTTCGCCGACGCACTGGCCACCTTGTTGTCTATGATCCAACATCCAGATAAGAATTTCATTGATCCTATACCGGTAGGGATCCATACTCAGCCGGCTTACTATGCACACGTTGAAGAAGAAGCGGATGGAAAGCCTTGGTTTCATGACATTAAGAAATACTTGGCAGAGGGAGAGAATCCAGAACTTTCAAGCGCCACTCAAAAGCGCACTCTACGAAGATTGTCAAACAACTTCTTTCACAGCAGAGGAATCCTATATAGGAGGACTCCCGATCTGGGTTTTCTAAGATGTGTCGAGGCAAAGGAAGCAACGAAGTTGTTTGAGGAAATACACACTGGTACATGCGGTCCTCATATGAACGAGTTTTTTCTAGCAAAGAAGATTCTTCAGGCTGGTAATTTCTGGATGACCATGGAAACAGACTGCATCTAGTATGTCCGCAAATGTCATCGGTGTCAAACACATGGGGATATGATAACGGTACCTCCCAGCGAGCTTAATGCAACAAGCTCACCCTGGTCGTTCGCCGCTTGGGGCATGGATGTTATTGGACCAATTGAGCATGCTGCCTCCAACGGACACATGTTCATTCTTGTTGCTACTGACTATTTCACCAAATGGGTCTAAGCCGCATCCTACAAAGCAGTTACTAAGAAAGTGGTAGTCGATTTTGTCCGCGACCGCGTTGTTTGTCGATTTGGAGTTCCAGAGTCAATCATCACCGATAATGGTTCCAATCTCAACAGTGATTTGATGAAAGTAATATGTGAAACCTTCAAGATCAAGCACAAGAATTCTACAACATACAGACCTCAAATGAACGGAGCCGTCGAGGCTGCCAACAAAAACATCAAAAGAATATTGAGAAAGATGATAGAAAAACACAAGCAGTGGCATGAGAAGCTATCATTCGCTCTGTTAGGGTATCGCACCATGGTTCGCACATCAACCAAGGAAACTTCTTACATGTTGGTATACGGCACAAAAGCCGTCAATCCTGCCGAGGTTGAAATTCCATCCCTAAGAATTATACGAGACGCTGAACTCAGCGACGCAGAATGGGTAGAAAGCCGTTGTGAGCAATTTGCCCTCACATACGGAAAGAGAATGAGCGCGGTTTGTCACGGTCAGCTATATCAGAACAGAATGACCAGAACCTTCAACAAAAAAGTCAAACCAAGACGATTCACACCGGGGCAGCTGGTGTTAAAGAAAATCTTTCCTCAACAAGACGAAGCAAAAGGGAAATTGTCTCCTAATTGGCAAGGCCCGTACATGGTTCACTGAGTGCTAACAGGAGGTGCACTCATACTCACAGAAATAGATGGAGAAGTTTGGCCTAAACCAATCAATTCAGATGCAGTCAAGCGCTAATATGTGTAACCCTTTATGCTTTCTATCAATGTTGTAAAATGAACTACGCCTGACCTGATTCCCGTTTAAGAGGGGATATGTAGGCAGCCCTGTGGGTTTGGTCACATTCTAATAAAATTTCATTTTTCCCCGTGAATGGAAACTGGGGTAGAATTTTGAGGAGGTACCTCAAAATTCCGAAGCAAGTTCAGCCGAGCACCGCACCAGTAACAGCCAGAAGTCTTCACCCATCTAATTGGGGCAAAGGTTGAGAAGGAACTCTCAAATCTCCGCCGCAATGGAGGTTGCAATGTCTTGAACCGCATCACGGTCGTCGTTCATCCAAAGAAAACTATGCTTTCTATATATCATATCATATTTTACAAAATCATGCATATTTATTTTTCTCAAAAAGCAGTTTGTTTTAGCAACGCTACCCCCGCGGTACAAGCAAAGTCATCATCATGAAGCAAGCAGGCCGGATCAAGCCAGTAGGGGATACGAACTAACCTTCCCCTTTACAAAACTCACGATTTTTCTTTGAACGCAGGCATAAAGTCGGCGAAATCCCAAAGTATCTTTTTATCTTTGCAAAACATGTCAAGACATTCTCAAACCCGTCCCGCATTGCCAACATTTACTATCACTGCAAGCAGCTCTGTATTCGCAACAATCATATCGCTATAGTTTATCATCAGCTAAGAACTCTTACTGTCGTTTTATCTTCCCCCACTCGCATCATTGCATAAGGATATCATTCTGCCTTCCGAGACTAAGCACTGTCTCCCTGCATTTTATTTCTTTCACTGCATAAGGCTATCATTCTGCCTTCCGAGACTAAGCACTCTCTCCCTGCATTTTATTTCTTGCACTACATAAGGCTAATATTCTGCCTTCCAAGACTAAGCACTGTCTCCCTGCATTTTATTTCTTGCACTGCATAAGGCTAATATTCTGCCTTTCGAGACTAAGCACTGTCTCCATGTATTTTACTCCATTTGCATAAGGCTAATATTCTGCCTTCCGAGACTAAGCTCTGTCTCCATCTGCATGAGGTTATGCTCTACCTCCATTTGCATAAGGCTAATATTCTGCCTTCCGAGACTAAGCACTGTCTCCCTGCATTTTGCTCCATTTGCATAAGGCCACTATTCTGCCTTCCGAGACTAAGCACTGTCTCCCTGCATTCTATTTCCTCCATTTGCATAAGGCTACTCTTCTGCCTTCTGAGACTAAGCATTGTCTCCCACTGCACTTTACTCCTTGCATAAGGCTGTCATTCTGCCTTTTGAGGTTCTACGCTACCTCTATCCGCATTTTTACTTCACTACGCACAGCTCCTATCTATTTTTCTCAGAACAATTACCTTTCGCAACGATATTTATCTACGCTTTCTTTCAGGCTAAGCTCTACTCCGCTTTCTTTTTTGCAAGACTAAGCTCTGTCTTGTCAACATCACTACTATTGCATTCTTCATGGGCTGAAATATCGCCAGCTTGTCCAAAGGCGTCATCGTTCAGAGGCACCATCCTCATGGCCCGAGAACATCATTTCATGGCCTACGGATCTCTTATATTCAACTTGCATATCATTATTCAAGGGCATCATATTTTGGAGGCACCGTCCTCATGGCCTGAGAACATCATTTCATAGCCTGCAAATCCCGCACCAAGCGATTCATGGCCCCTGACATCATAGTCTAAGGACACCATCCTAATTGTCCGAATACATCATTCATAGTTCGACGGGAACTTGCATCATGTTTATATTATGCACAATATACGTTTGTTCTTTATTTGCAGGTTACCCGGCCGGAACAGCAAACCAGGCAGGAGCGGATCACTCCAGTTCTTCGACACAAACCCGAAAGATCTTTGTATTCTTACCCCATCATGCACCTTGTGTCCGTTCTTGTAAAACATCGTCGGTATATTTCGTCGATGATTCCGGAACTACATACGACCTGATTCCTGTAAAACCAGGGATATGTAGGCAGCTCAGAAACCAGGGTGCGGCCGAATTCTATCCCGCAGCTTCATCTCAGGTCAAAATTGGCCATCATATCTTTACCCGACAACTCTTTCATCCTTCCCGGGTATAGAGGGGCAGTTGTTGATACCCAATTTTTCCTCAAATTATTTTCCTAACTTGTATATATGCTTTCAAAATCACTCTTAGCAATAATGAGTATTTTTCCTAATTTTTACATACTTTTATCTGAATTATTTCCATATGTATTCAGTATTTCATATTTAAATAATTCATAAATCATGCTCTAAATAAAACCCAAAATATTCCCTAATTTAATATGTCATTTATAATTACTGTTTATTTATTAAAATTCAATTATTTCATAAATTGGCCAATTGAGTGCTATTTAATTGCAATTACAATTGTGTTGCAATCATAGCCTAATTAGTCGTTTTATACCTTTAAAATCTGAATTTGTGTCCTTCATATTTTAATCTTGTCTAATTACTGTAATTATACTTATTTTTAACTTAATTTCATTTTATACAATTATTGGCTATTATAATTAATTAACTATCCTATTAAATCGGGTATTTCACAACTAGCCTCTTCCTATTTTA
>ML265031.1:0-50120 GCA_005239495.1 Nicotiana undulata | reverse complement strand
AAAAAGACAGGGGCAGGGTTCTTAATTTCCTTAAATAACCCCCAACCCCCCCCCCCCCCCCAGTTTCATTTTATTTTCCTTCGCGACTATTCTTCTCCCTTCTCTCTATCTCTCTCAGTGCTCTCTAGAAGCTTCCCTCCGATGAGGGTATGTTCCCCTCTCCGGCCGGTTCTCTCACCGGCAACCATGGTTTCTCATCACTCCTAAGTCACCTGTTCATGTCTCACTCGCTCAACACTGATTGGGTTCTTCAAACAGGCCTGGAGCAGTCCGCTTGCCTCCGCTGAGCCTCTTGCCATTTTTCGGCCAAAATCTCGACCATCTGAGTAAGCTTTCATACTTTCCGGCCTCTTTTACGCCGTCTCTGAGGATTTGCCCTCTTTTACGGGTTTTCATGAAACCCTAGCCATATGATTTGGACCTTTTCTTTAACGTCTGCTTATCCTCTTACATTAGTGTGATATTTTACGGTTTTTCTTCGGAAAACTATTCCTTTTAGTGATTTTAACATTTAGGGTTCATGCACCCGTCTTCAAAAGGATTTCTTTTCGATTTTTAATTACTTGTGCCATGTTTAAGTGAGGGCTTTGAAGTTTATTGTGGTTCACACTACCATTGTTGGAACCCTAATGCCCTAGGTCATTTTGTTATGTGTGATTGTTTGTTCTTGTTCGACTCAGTGCTATAATGTCTGATTCCTACTATTGTTCTATGAACATTTCTTATACTAATCAATACTATCTCTTAAAAACTTGTTGATTCACCATGCAACTCATTGATTGTTTTGTTTGCCGATATTATGCCGATTTTGTAATATTTTCCTTAAATAACACCAGGGTGCACTTTCCTTTCACAATGCTACACCAATTCCTGAATTACTATTATATTTTATGTGATATTTTCCTTTTATGATGTTGTACCAACTTCTGAATTCCTGTTATATCCTGGGATATTTTCCTTAAATACACAATTGTATATTTTCCTTTTTGAAATACTGCACTTATTTTCTGAATCCTTTTCCTATTTATGTGATGCTTCCTCTATTTCCTCCAGATTCCCTGTGATTTTCAGTCTTCTTAATTGATTTTCAAGCTGGTACCCTATTTTATTCCCTAATGTGATATTACTACAACATGCCTTAATTAACTCATTATGTATTTGGCTCTATTTGTGCACTACATGACTTCCTTGTTCTATTTTTGGGAGAATCAGTCCTATTGGACTGATTCCTTGCCTTATTTCATCTTGACAATATCGTTTGAATTAGAATCACTCAATTACAGGAGTCTAGTTATCTTGATTGATATTGATTGATTACTATTACCATAATTTGCTATGTGCTATTCGAGTTTCAAAACTATATAAAGAATTGTCTTCTCTCTTTGCAAAGACACGAAAATTCAGACACTCACACTGAGTTTCACACTAAAATTCTCACACTAAGCACTGAGCAACACTGCTCTAAACTCTTCTGTGCTTTATATCTCTACTTGCTCTTTGCATCTATTATTAACTACTCAGTCAACTTAAAGCTAAGGCTGAGTAGTCCCTTATCGTTCTTGTGCCCTGTTGTTGCTCTCTCTCTTATTCTGCACATTGCTGTTGTTGTCTCATTCTGCTACTATTATCTTTGCTGCTCTTTGTCCTGATACTGCTATGCTATTTCTTGTATTTGCTATATCTTCCACTCAATTGGTATGTTTCTGATTTAAGCATTTTAGTACACTATACAATGTTTCAGTTCTTACTTATCTACTTAGTGTTTCTTTTGTGGTCCTATTGCTTACCTGTCACTAGCATATTTAATTCCTTATATGATATCTCTTCTTCTTCTAGAGTAACTTAATCCTGCATTATTTTCTATGGTTTACTATGGTCTATGCTGCAATGGTTTCTTATTCCTCCTGTTTGTTTATTACCTCCTGTATGTTGGCTTAGCAGCTGTGAATTATTTGGTATCTCTAATGTGTTGAATCTGTACCTAAACTGATTAATGCCACCCTTATTTTTCCCTGAACCCCTTTCCTTGTTTGTGATTATTCCTTGGTATCCTACTAAGTTAGGACTCTCTGTTGTTTTAACATTAGTCCTTATGTGTTTCCCTGAAATTATGTTACTTCAAAACTTCTTTTCAAACTTAAAACTCCTTTTCAAAAAGCACTTTCACAATTCCTAGACTTTTAGGTTCTACCCCCCTCAGTGTGTGCATCGCTTAGGGACCATGAGTTCCGTCTAAACCTTGAGACACTGAGGTAAGGGTACTCTACACTGCACCAATCTCAATTTGGATAGACTGTTGGGTGCTGGTATTGGCCAGGGCCCTTACAAGGACCTTTAGGAGCTTTGCCGTACCTAGGCCATCTAAGGCTGTGAAAGTGAAAGGGGTGAGGCTGGAAGATTGGGCCTATGTGAAGGCTCCCTATAGAATAACTTCTTATTTTTCTTTCAATTACTGTAATTCATTTGGATATTGGGCTGTAATAATTTGTAAACACACTGCTGGGGCTATATAGTGAAATGGGTGGGGAACATGCATGCTTTGTTTTAGTATATGGTAGAAAACATGTTCTTAGGTTCACTTGCTTATTTGTGCAATAGTCAACATGCTTAGTACATGCATCCCACATATTAGAAATCCTGTTTAGGTCTTCACTTTCAGCATGTCATTCACTCTTTCATAATTCTGAGCAAATTAATAACAAGCATCTAACTTGTCATTTCCCATAACATCTCAGAAACCATGCCTTTAGGGATCTCTTTGTGGATTAGAAATCCTACTGCTATGACTATACTTGTTTGAGTTTTCAATCACCGTACCACGACGCAACATGTTTAATCCAATAAAATATGGCCAATTCGTCAAAGTCAAACTTTATACAAACGTGTCTAAAATCAGAAACTGAGCATGTATGTCACCCTTAAACAATTAGGCAAATGTTAAGACGCCTAGGCAAGCCTTAGGTTTAACACGTAGTTAAGTCGAATCAACCAAGCCTCTAATAATCTGCCTCTTTGGAAATTCACGAACCTTGATGTTCCAGTTTTTTCTTTTGGGAAATCTGTTATGTTGTGTTTAACTCCTATATCTTTTCTTTTTTCAAAAAAACTCCTAAACGGTGCATTTTCTTGTTCCTTAATCACTGATTTCTGGCTTCTGACTTAGCTTCAAACTATTAAGTGTTTTAAAGTTGTTGTATGACATAATGTGTTCTACTCCTAAAGTATTTGCTAAACGATTTTCTAAAACAGTCCTATGAACTACTGGTTTTAGTACACACTACTGGATTTTTGAGTCTCAAATCACTGTCTTACCGCTTCCTGAAAGTATTCTGAGTTACTGTATGCTCTCGAGTTTAAAAAAATCACTGCTTTAAACATTTATATTCTTGCAATTACTGTTTTAAATCCTTCAACCTTAACTCGTTCAGATTTAAACTCAAACTACTGATCTTTTACTAAAACTCCCTTGTTTTGAAACTTTCCTTCTGAGACATTAATTGTGTTTGAGACGTGCCATTTACGTGCTTAATTGCGGAGGGACCTGTGAGCCTATTACTTGTCCTATGTGATCCCAATACATGTTGTTCTACTTGTTTTGCATTTTCGCCTAGTATTTTATCCTTTACACCCGTGTCAGCCTAGTCCCCACCTTTGATAGGATTAGTGGTCCTAATACCCTCCATGACTTATAGGATGAGACGGGTAATGGCACGCAATAAGTATCCGTGACCAACACGCTCTTTAAATAACCTTACGGGTGGGAAGGGTAGAATACGGATATGATGACCCGTGCGCTAATGCCACGTGTAGCTGCCTCCTCGAGGTGTGACATACCGGGTATTGCATTGAAGTGATCCATATTACTTTAAACCTAGGAAACTTCTTTTCAAATGTTTATGTTATTCAACACCTTTAAATATTTTCATACTTGCTTTAAATCCCCTCGTATGTGAATTGGCTGGGACCCACCGTTGTGGATCCTGAGGGGTGACTAACACCTTCCCTTTGGGATAATATCAAGCCCTTACCCGTTCTCTGGTAATGCAAACTAGTTCATGAGTTATCAACTTTAGGTGCCCTAACGCACCATAAAAAATCGTTAGGTGGAGACTCTTACTTTTATTTAAAGGAGTTGTCCATAATGTCTTAACCGGATCTTTCCGTACCTAACCCGTGCGATAGGAAAAAGGGGGCGCGACACCACCTTCTTTTGTATGCTCGCTTGAGGGTCCAGCAATCTTCAATATCATGTCCCTCGGCCCATGAGTGGTAAGCACATCGAGTACCTGGTCGGTAAGAGGGGGATTTTAGATTTTGCCTATTTTGGGGTACAGGATGCAGCAGACCCATTTGGACCAGGGTGTAAAGTTTGTTCTTCTGGGTGGTTCCCGCGGATTATTTTGTAGAGGGAGGGGATAATAGTGAGCTTGGAGAGGAGGGTTGTTACTGGGTTATGGAGCTCGGTTTTGATTAAATTGGTGTTAGGGCCGGACATACGGCTGAGTATTCATTATTGGGTGGCTGAGGCATCATGACATACGCCGCATCTTGATGGGGCTAGTAATGTCGTGGGGTATCGAAAAAATAGCTTGGGGGGCTTACGGGAGTTCCTTATAATGGAGGCCATCATTGCCGCTTCCTCTTTCTTTTTCCTATTAGCTGCACTCCCTGATCCACTCTGGATTGCCTGGGAAGTTTCTCTTATGGCCGACTGGGTCAAGATACGACCGGTTTTCAGGCCATTTTCAACCATCTCTCCAATCTTTATAGCTTCCGCGAATGGCTTGCTTATTGCGGACATCGTATTCTGGAAGTAGTGAGCCTCCTGAGCTTGTAAGAAGACGCTTACCATTTCTGTCTCGTCCATCGGAGGTTTTACTCTAGCAGCTTGCTCACACCACTTAATAGCGTATTCCCTGAAGCTTTCTGACGATTTTTTCTTGAGGTTGGACTGGGAATTCCTACCTGGTGCTATGTCTGCGTTATATTTAAATTGTGTAACAAAGTCTCGGGCCAGGTTGTCCCATATGTTCCAGTGGGAAATATCCTAGACAATGTACCACTCGGACGCGATTCCATCTAAGTTCTCTCCGAAATAAGCCATTAGGAGCTCTTCTTTCCCGCCTGCTCCCCTCAACTGATTACAATATCTTTTTAGGTGAGCTATGGGATCCCCGTGTCCATCATACTTCTCGAACTTGGGGGTTTTAAACCCGAGGGGAAGGTTAACGTGTGGAAACATGCATAAGTCGGCATAAGAAACACTTTTCATGCCACTCAGGCATTGTATGTTTTTGAGACTCTGCTCAATGCTTTTCATTTTCCGAGCAATTTCTTCCTGCTCGGGGTTCTTTACAGTTTTGTCCAGTCCCACGGTAGATTCATACCGAGGTTGTTGAGGGTATGAGTTTTGAGTGAGATGAGTCGTGTATAGATGGAACGTCGACGTTTGGAAGGTGAAAGCCGATGGCTCAAATCTTGGTTTAGAGACTGTTGGTGGTGTTGGCAGAGATTGGTGGTGTGGTAAATATGTTAGAGGATACTCCCGAAAATAGTGCCTGAGGGAGAACCTCATAAGGCCTTCCGGCGAAGTGAGTCGATATAGATGGGTACCCGAATGGGGTGGCCTGGTAATTATAGAGATATTTGAAATTTCGGCCGTTCTAAAAACCAACTCGGGGAAACCAGGGATGGTGCTGGGTGGTTCCCTACCATTAGACTAGGCGTCCCACATTTCCAACATGCGGCAACACAATATTCTATTATCTTGAGTCGTGGCAAACTCAGGTCTCGGGATGACCGAGCTTGGGTCATCCTTAGAGGAGTTGATGATTGGCAGGTGACTTTTCGAAGTCATTTCGACACTCCCTTTTGATCTTGTGAAGTACGGGTGTGAAGCCAGATTACCGCAAAAACCAACCACCTTTAAACAACACCTTTTATTAGAGAGAAACAACAAAACTGTTAGATTGAGGCATTTAACACATAAGGAATCACACATTGGGGGTATGCAATGAACCTAGGCAGTTAAACGTCTTCTACATGTTTGTATCGGTCGAGTGTTTCATACCGGCTTTTGTTGTTTCTCATATTTGAACTTTCTCTCTCTTTTTTTTCAAAATTTTCTCTCTTTCTTCTTCTATATTATTTTGTTTTTTAGGGTTATGATCGAATCCTATGTAGATTGCCTATGTATAACTGCGCCGCGTGAATCAGATCATCACGTAGTTCATGGATAAATACAAAAAGAAATAAACATTTTGATTTTCAAATTTTCATTCATTAAAAATAAAACTTCAAATTTCATTCATTACAAAAGACTTTGACATACGTTCTTGGAAATTTAAAAACAACAGAAGACTTAAAGTAGACATAAACAGAGTGCAAATGGAAAATGAATTACAGACTCGAAAAAGTACATCATGAATACATAAGTGCCTCTACTGCTCCAGGGGCACGTGGGACATCAGTCGGTCTCGCCACGGGCCTGCACGCCATGTCTTACTGGAGGCGATACAGGTCATCCATTATCTGGCGGACGACAATCATCACCGCAGCGAAAAAGGTAGTCTGGGTCATGTCCTCACACTCTTGGAATTTTGTAACGACATAATCAGCAATTTCTCTGACCCTTTGTCTGATGATACCCTTTTTCCTGGAGTAAGCGCCCAATCTATTGAGATCTAGCCTCTAAAATCTAGGTGTCCTTATGGTTCTGCTCTTGCAATCTTTGCAAATATTCCTCCAACTGAGTCATCATTGCATAACAGTGTTCCCTTTCTTCTTTGAACTTCTTTGCTTGTTTAGCCATTTCATTCTCGAGGGTGGCTACCTTTTCTTTCAGGCCTGTTACTTTTGGTCATATTTTCTTTTCAGCCTTTGAACAAACTCTGCTCGCTCTTCTGCATTTCTTGCTAATTTTTCCCGAGCTCTGGTCAATTCCTCCTCAACTTTGTCCAAATCATCCCCATAGTTTTACACTTTTTGCCTAAGACTATTGATAAGTCTTTCATCAGTTCAGCTTCTTTCTGGGTTCTCAACAGTTATTTTCATTTTTTGGATCTGGGCTCGGAGAGCTTCATTTTCTTTGGTCAACCTGTTTTTCTCCCCATCAACTGTGATGGCTTGTAAACTATTTTCAAATTTGATCTCTCAGATCTAGGCTTTCAACTTGCTTATTGTAGCCCTGTAGTTGTTCTCTTTTTCTAACCAACCCCAATGCTCTTGTGTTTCATCAGCAAATTGTTGTATGTGGTGTCTCTTTGAGGGTTGTTCCGGCTTTTGATACTCTCTACCCCTTCTACCATACCAAGTGGTGTAGCTAGGCTCTACTTCACCTCTGGATAAATCTCTCACTCGAGTCTGTGGCTCCAAAAATCTACACTGATGCCAAATTTGGCAGACCCTATCCTCTGCCTTGTTATGTAAATTTTAGTTGGTTATGATGTGTTGGAGTCGGGTGGTTTGGGTTCGGAGTGGTCGTAGTGAGAATTGAGACACTTAGTCTCTTTAAGTAGCCTTATAATTGGAAAAGTCAATTGGGAATTGACTTCTTGGCAAAAGACATCGGAATGCGGATTTTATGGCTCGGATAGCTTCATTAGGTGACTTGGGGCTTAGGAGTGTGTTCGGAATGTAATTTTGATGTCCGGTGTAGAATTAGGCTTGAATTGGCGAAAGTTAGTTTTCGGTGATTTCCGGTCGACATTGGAAAATAGGCTAAAGGGGTCAGAATGGAATTTCGGAAGTTGTAGCAGGTTCGCAATGACATTTTGGATATGTTTGCAAAGTTTCAGGTCAATCGGAGGTTGTTTTGATGGTTTCGGCATCGTTGATGGAATTTGGGAATTTCAAAGTTCATAGGCTTGAATTTGATGATATTGTGGTGTTTTTGCATTGTTTTTGGTGTTTCGAAGGCTCGACTAAGTTTGAATGAGGTTATGGGATGTGTTGGTATGTTTGGTTGGGGTCTCGAGGGGATCGGGATGGTTTCGGGCGATCAACGGGAAGTTTGGAAGTTTAGTTTTGCTGATGAAGTTGGTGTTGCTGTCATTTCCACACCTGCGGATATTGGACCGCAGAAGAGGCAAGAGTGGTCGCAGGTGCGAGTTTAGGTCCACTTAATGAAAAGTCACAGGTGCGGTCCACAGGTGCAAGATGGTGGACCGCAGGTGTGAAAAGCCTGGGCAGAAGGTATATAAGTTGAACTTAGCGAATTTTGGTCTTCTTCTCACCATTTTTCATACGGGTTTCAAGCTTTTTGAGGGTTTGTGAAGAGGGAGACGATAGTTCTTCACTGAGGTAAGGTTTTTGGACTTTATAACTCGATTATATGTGATTAAGGACCTAATTGGTGATGATAATTTGGGGAAAATCAACATAAAAATGGGTAATTACGACTTGAGATTAAGAGAACTTCTAATGGGGATTTGAGGGGTCATTCGAACTTCGATTTCAGTGTTCTTGATATGTATAGACTCGTGTGAGGATGAGGATCATTTTGGTATAAATTTTATCGAGTTCTTAAATGTGGGCCGGGGGTCGTGTTTGACCAATTTCGGGATTTTTGAGTATTTTTGATAAATTTCGATTGGGTATCATTCCTTGGCATATTATAATGGTATTAATCTGATTCTTGGTAGATTTGGGGCTCTCTGAGGCCGAATTTAGAGGCAAGGGCACTACAGAGTAATATTTTAGCCGGTTTTGAGGTAAGTAACGTTTCTAAACTTGGAACTAAGGGTTCGAAACCCCAAATTTCCTGATATATGATGTTAATTAAGGTGACGCACATGCCAAGTGACGGGCGTGCGGGTGTACACTGAATATTTGTGGCCTGGCTCATCCCATGGACCTGCATAATGGTTATTTCGAGCTGATACTCGTACTGTGAAGGTTGAAATTACTTTGAACATATTAGACATCATGTCAAGTATAAATTTTAAGGCTTCATGCCCAATATGTTCAGACCCGAGTGGTCAGTTATTGTTGTCTCTATTTCTGACTATTTGTTTTCATGTACTCAGTCCTGTTATAGCATATGTTTCATGCCTCAGCCTTAGTAATTGTTAGCTTACGTACATGTTATCATTGTTTTGGGGTGATTCTTATATCTGCGAGCCATGTGGGTGAGACTGAAAAGTATTGACTAAGTGAGACCGAGAGCCTGATATTGAGACAATTATCAGATCGGACTGCGCACCGCAGTGATCCTCGAATCATGCCTTCATTGGCTTGATATAGCGCTTGGGCTTATAGGAGCCCCTTCGGAGACTTTACACTCCCAGTAAGCGCATAGATATTGAGGGATGGACCTTCACTGGGCATGGATTTTGTCCGAAGTTATTGATATATTGAGGGATGGATCGTCCTTGGACATGGATCTTGTCCGAGTGATATGTTCAGGAGATGGATCTTCTCCGTGGGGCTGGACTGGCCTTTTTCCTCAGTACTGAGTGACTACTTCACTTGTATTTATGGATAATCCGTGATGGACTTTCCCTGGGTCTGAGGATCAATTCTAGTACTGAGTGGACTTCTTTGTGAGAGTTTGGGATATTGTGTACATACCATTTCTGATTTCTTGGGATCATGTGCTGGCATGTAGATCGTACAGACACATTTGGTGAATTTTGTTTATCATCAGTTATATTACTGTCATGATCAAGTTTATACAGTGTTATTTATAAATATCGGAGGTTTAGTCCGTCTCTTCCTCTCAGCCCATAGGTTGGGTTCGTTACTTCTTAGTTTTTGTACTCACGTTATCCCCTGCACCTTGTGTGCAGATCCAATACGTTGGGACCCGACTCTGGTCATTGAGTAGCTGTCAAAGTTTCCATCAGAGTTGTCGAGGTAGCAGTTGGCAACCGTGATCTCGTCATCTCTTTCTTACTCTACCTGTCGTTATTTATTTTGAGACTATGTTATCCACTCCTCTTTTTCTTTACTTTATGTTATAGCAGCTCATGACTGAGTGACACTAGATCCGGGGTTGTAGAACTTAAATTCTGGTTTCATATATTGTTTCAAATTTCAGATTTATTATTATTATTATTATTATTATTATTATTATTATCCGCATACTTGTTAAAAATGATATTTTACTGGTAGTTGCATTTAGCTTATATAAAATGGGTGGCTTTCCTAGTTCCACGACAGGCGCCATCACGACTCCGGAATTGAGTCATGACAGATCTTCATCGTGTGGAACATTTTGATGCCTTCCTAGATGACTTAAGACCCGGTGTGGGGCATACAGATGAATACTTCGGAGATCCATCAATAGAAGGTAACACACCTCAGTCGACATATGGATGACTTCACCGACAGGGAGCCAACCGAATGTCCACTCAATTTGGTTGGCAGTCAAAGAACTCAAGTGTGTTAACTAAGTTTCTGTGCCCTCTAGAAATTCATGACCCTCTACCCGAATCCCATGTTGTTCAATGCAATTTAAACTAGTCATACCGTAATTCATATAACCCGGGCGATGACAGAGATGCTCGATCAACAAGATTTGTAAGAGTAGGTTTCACCCCTCGAATAACTTTCCTCCGGATCGGCAAACAGTTAGGGCACGGTAGATATCCGCTAAGACCATTGGTACAAGAGTTCCATTAGACTTTTTTATCATGAAGTCGGAAATTCCCACGAGTCTGATATCTATGCATTCGTCGCTCCTTGGGAAGATTAGGTACCAAATAATTCTACAACAAAGGCCAATCCCCGGCGGGCCTCCCATTTAGTTTGATTCCCGTGGTGGGTTAAACCGGTATCTTTAGCTTCAAGACCCCGAGGATCCCCGTAACGACGGCAAAGGAATTAAAATGTGCAGAATCTCTCAGATAAGTGCGGGTCTTGGATTTCCCGACTGATGCTTAGAAGGTCCAGGAATTTTTGAGTAGTCACAGCTCTGGGTGCTACTGGATAACGGCTTGTGATATTCCCGCTAAGGCCGGCATATTCCGCTATCTCTTCCACTGTGGGTGTCAATTCAATGTCCTAGAAATGAAACAAATTGTGAGCTAGATCACAGAATGGTATTAGAGCCTCGATGATGTCCAACTTCGGCTTAATCTTTAAAAGGCCGGTGAGTCTGCCCAATGCTTTTACCACGGAACCTCTACTGACCTCCCCCAAGTCTCTCCACCACATTTGGAGTCCTACAGGAATTTCCTCTACAGCTTTAAAAGGGATATTTTCAACAGTGTTCATCCTGCACATTTATTTAAGTGATTGGTTAAGAAAAGCAAAACTCTAATTTATTTTTGACCAAAGAGAAAATAAACTCTAATTTATTTAAGTGAATAAGTCTCACCAGCAGGAGCAGGTTTAGTAGAGTCTTGCGGATCGATACAGAGACGTCTGTACTTATCTTCGAGAGGCTACAGAACCCTTAGGAAACATTCCACATTCTTGAATTCTTTTCGTGCGAATCCATTTTATTCATCAAAAAGCGTAACTCTTTGAATTCCTTTCACGTATTCGAATGCGCACGCGAGCGCTTGGTATCAGTTATGCATCGGCGGCTTGTGACTTCTATGTCTTGTGACTTCTATGGCTTGAGGCCAGATTAATAATGGGCCAGTCGGAAGGACTTGAGGCCGGATTTTTTGTCTGTGGCTTGAGTGTTGAGATTTCGGTTGTGTAAGAACATATGTTGGGGGACTTTTATGTCTGTTTGTGTCCTTATGGATGGAACCTTGTTAATAAATGACTATGTGGTGAGTTAAGGTGATAGTTAGATGTGTTCAGGTTGTGTGATTGTGACGAGAATGGAGTAGCGGGAGATATGGCAAGGACTATTGATTATTTGACTTATGTATTGAGTTAGAATATGGCTTCGAGTTATGAGTATTGAAGGACCTCTCGTGTAGTTTAGTTATGGAGTGAAGTTGGTTTTCCTGTTATGTTATGAGTCCTTTTGATGTCTTCTGAGCTGACCAATGCCACAATAATGTTCATGTAATTGATTGACGGTGCATGAAGCCGTGTTATAACTCCTTTGTTATTGTGTTCATGGATGACATCCTGGCATACTCGCGTAGCCAGGGGTAGCATACTCAACATTTGATTATGGTATTACAAGGATATAGGGAGGAGAAGCCTTGTGCAAAGTTCTCCAAGTGTGAATTTTTGGCTCAGTTCAGTAGCATTCTTGGGACACGTGGTGTCTAGTGAAGGTATCCATGTGGTAAGACGAGTGTGAGTAGAGCTTCCACAAGCTCAACATTTTCTTGACCACAACCCCAGTGTTAGTATTGCCATCAGCTTCGGGTTCTTATACCGCGTAATAGGATGTCTCGAGGGCAGGCAGTGGTTATGTTCTAATGTAGGAATGTATAGTGATTGCGTGATAGCTATGATTTTTGGAAGTGTATAGGGAGATAGCATTTTGAGGTTAAGAAGGTAGGGGTATCTTCTGCGGGTTGTCCTGAGGTGTGTGGCCCTTATGTTTATCTGTAGTAAGTTCTCTCTATCAGTAAATGATGTATGTTGTAATTTGAGTTTAGATCACTTGAGGGAGTTGGCGTGACCATTACGATGGTGAATACAAGATTTGCATACGAGTTGAGGGTTAGATGGACTGGGTCATATGAGCGTATGAAGGATTTAGTTGAATCCCACCATAGTATGGTGGCAGTAATAGTGTATGGGCATCGTGAGTTATTGTTTGTCTTGATCATTGACTTTGATCTTAGTGGGGGAGTCTTTTAATGGTAAGTTTATTGCACGATTATGTGTGGTATTGGTTTTGGTTCGAGGTAGGTTGGTGAATTAGTTATGACCTGCAGAGGTGGAATCTTGGAATTACTCGAGTAATGGAAATTTCTTCGATACAAGTTGAAATGTACATTACGGATAGTGGAATTCATTGTATGATGGAGTTGTAATGGTAAGTGTAGAGTGTGCAATGTATGAGTGTGCTTGTTGCTTCAAGAGTGTGGATTGCTTTCCGAGTATGTGGATTGCAAGCGGGGTCAGGTCGTTTTGTCTACTCGGTTAGTGTAATTGAAATTGCGTAGAGTAAAGGACGTTCGAAAATGGTTCAGACGGATTCAAGGTTATATGTAGCGATCGAGGATCTTCAAGGTGTGAGAAGGGCTAGAACTGAGATTTACAGGGAAGGTGTCAAGGCTTGTCGTGTATTTCCATTATCATGGATTCTATCCATCAGTATCAGGAAGGTGAAAGTAATGACTTTAAATTCGCAGGAAGTCTCTTCAGGGTAAGTATTTCTAATGTGGTGCATTTGGGGTTAATTGAGGTAGTATTCATCGCCTTATGAGCCTTAGATGGTATATTTTTATGTTCGGGTTTTGTGCGGTGAGTCGGGAATGAGAATTGCGGTATTATGACAAGAAGGAGTATCAATTCGAAGGTAAGTCAGAAGAAACTTGGATAAATGGGACAACTTCGTAGTACGTCGGATCGGCATGATAAGGAATATGGTTAGTTCTTTGGGTGTTTATAAGGTAAGGAGTTATTACAGGTGTTTCTTAGCAATTCTCTTGGAATTGGTGGCATGCGTAGCTTGGTTGAGTTAAAAGGATTCAGTCCTGGCGCTTTGGTGTTGTACAAATGTGATTCGTGAAATCTTGATGGTTTCTACCACGGTTAGAGATATATATTTCTACTGGCGTGAGGGCCATGTGATGTATAGTGATTTTGCTTCTAGATGGGATCAAATGGAAATTTCTTGACTAGTTGGGGTACGTAGTTGGTGGTGGCTAGGAAGGGAGCAGGAAGTTCTCATATTTATTATAGGATTGCATGGCGTATGTGGTATTTTGTGTATAGTGGATAGTGGCATATGTGAGGTCACGGTTCAGTTCTGGAAGAAAGGTCAGAACTGGCAGTTTCAGATGATTAGGTAAAGGATACCACTATTGGGTGGCTAGATGAGAGTATACATTCATTAAGGACAATGTGTTTAAGCCAACATGTTTTAGTAAGGGTACTTCATTGGGGTTACGACGCTCTCTTGTTGGATCGACTGCTGATATTCAAGGTTTCTTAGTAGCACAGAAGAATTATGGGGGTATCCCCCGCGGAATGATTGAGTATCAGGGATGTGTTATATATTCAGGCGGTGGAGTGGAGATTAGCTATAGTAATTTGTGCGCTTCATGGACTTTGAGATTAAGAGTTCTAATAAACGGATTATTTTGTAGTTGTGAACTACGAGGATGCGAGTAAAGCTAGTCAGGTGTTAGTATGGGTCATGATTCAGTCATTATGAACCTTTGGAGAGTTATCTACCTATTGTGGATGACCACAGTTTATTTAAAATATAATTATTGGGGGGCCAGTATGGATGTGTGTTCTACACTGAGTCGGAATTGTTGACCCCAACTTGCTATTGTTGAGGGATGTACCATTTGGTTATCACTGAGCTTATTCGTGTTTTGGAGTGATCTATGAGTTACCTTTCAGTGTTTCGAGGAGTTGTGATTGTTGGTTATATATGTGCATAGGGTGTAGTTCTATCGGGGCTTTATAGCGAGAATTGTGTAAGGTAAGTAATTGGGTGTTGCGGGATTGAGACATATTGGAGATGTTCTTTCTGGTTCGGGTGGCATGGTATCGCCCGATTTCCCCGTGGTTGTGGCAAGGCACTTTGAGTAATTAATGTCGAATTTCGCATGGTTATTGATTTTGAGCAAGGTGGCTTGGAGTATGTCATGTGGTCCATCGGTTGGATGGGATCACGCTTTGCAGCCCAGTTAGGTAGAGGTATGATCCTTGGTGTCGGATTTGTGTGATATGGTTTCACGATGTGTATCCGACTTTTAGCATGATGTGGTAATGGAAAGAGTTAGTGGCAGTATAGTCCTCTCGTCTAAATCCACTATTTTATGAATTAAGCTCTTGGGATATTGTTATTGAGTACACGAGTTGCACAAGTTATGGCTCTGGAGGGTATTGATGCTGATCAGACGAATGGTTGTTGGTTTCTACGTGTTTCTCTCATCATCGGCACCATATAAAGGTGTTAAAGCAATGCTTTGTTTGATAATAGGTTATTACCAGTATTGGGTTGTTATAAACAGCTATTGTGATTAGGAGTCATCGCTATGGGTGGTTGAATCATGTGGTATATTATGTGATTTCATCTTGTGTTGCGGATATGGCTTGATACAGTGGGTTCAGACTATTTCAGCTTATAGTTGTGGGATTTGAACTTGTAAATCATTTTAGAAGTGGAACTTGGTTCTAAGGTTTATGGGTCCAGGTTGGATTTCGAAATTTCAAATGTGTTGTGCTATTAGACCTATATGGGGTAGAGTGACGTGGGATCACCTCCGAATATGTGCATGGTAGGTTACACAACAATTTTGGTGGGGTTTGGAACAACTCAGGGCACGTTCGAGGATGAACGTATGTTTAAGTGGGGCAGAATGTAATGACCCGGTCAGTCGTTCCGTAGAATTTTCATTTTTATTACTGTTTCTTCCTTGTCATGATGTTAGCTCGGGTTCGGAGGGGTCATAGAAGTAATTGAGACACTTAGTCTCTAAAAGTAGCTTTAGAGTTGGGAAAGTCATCTGAGAGTCGACTTATTGGTAAACGACCTCGGACTAAGGAGTTTATGGCTCGGCTAGCTTCGTTAGGTGATTTGGGAGTTAGGAGTGCATCCGGAATAATTTTGTGATGTCCGGTGTAAAATTAGGCTTGAATTGGCGAAAGTTAGTTTTTGGCGATTTCCGGTCGGCAGTGGAAAATAGGCTATCGAGGTCGGAATGGAATTCCGACAGTTGGAACAGGTTCGTAATGTCATTTTGGATATGTTTGCAAACTTTCAGGACAATCGGAGTTGTTTTGAGTTGTTCGGCATCGTTGGTGGAATTTAGAAATTTGGAAGTTCATAGGCTTGAATTGGATGGATTTTTTTTTGGAGTTTTGATGTTGTTTTTGATGTTTGGAAGGCTAGACTAAGTTTGAATGATCATTTAGGATGTATTGGTGTATTTGGTTGAGGTCCCGATGGCCTCGGGTGTGTTTCGGGTGGTTAACGGGCCAAGTTTGGAAGTTGGGAAGTTGCAGATTTTCTGGTGTTTTTGGACTCTGGGTTTCTCTTCCACGATCGCGTAGGGAGTCCTGCGATCGCGTAGTCTTAGCGATGGAGGTTGGATGTTTGTTCTATGCGATCGCAGCAGGGAGGTCGCGATCGCAGAGGTAGAGGCTATGATGCAGTGCGATCGCGTGGTAAGGCCTGCGATCGCGTAGGTCTGTAAGGCACGTGAGGAGGGGTCCAGTTATCTCTTCGTGATCGCGTGGGAAGGTCGCGATCGCGTGGGTTTGATTTAAGGTGCCTCGCGATCGCGTAAAGGCATTCGCGATCGCGTAAGGTTAAAAATCTGGGGCTTTTGAGTTGCTCTCCGCGATCGCGACTGGATATCCGCGATCGCGTAGAAAGAATCCCCGACAGAAACTTAATGTTCAAAACGAGGGTTTTTAGGCATTTTTTCAAAACACCATTAGAGAGCTCGGGAGAAGGAGGTTTTTGGAGAGATTTTCAGTGGGAGACTTGTGGTAAGTGTTCTTTAATCACTTTTAGTCTAATTTCATGAATTAGTATTGATTATTACCATGCAAAATGGGAAAAAGGGGGAAGAAAAGTTGGGAAATTCTTTTGATGATTTGAAGGGGTAATTGTGGTCGGATTTTGTTAAATTTGATATGGGTAGACTCGGGGAAGAACAAGGAATCCAGTTTTGTAAATTTTATCGAATTCCGAGACGTGGGCCTGGGGGTCGAGTTTGACCAATTTCGAAATTTTTGAGTATTTTTGATAAATTTCGATTGGGATTAGTTCCTTAGCATATTATAATGATATTTATCTGATTGTTGGTAGATTTGGAGCACTCAGAGGCCGAATTTAGAGGCAAGGTCACTGCGGAGTAGTATATTAGCCGGTTTTGAGGTGAGTAACGTTTCCAAACTTGGAACTGAGGGTTAGAAACCCCAAGTTATCTGATAATTGATATTTAATTAAGGTGACGCACGTGCCAAGTGATGGGCATGAGGGCGTACACCGAATGTTGTGGCCTGGCTCATCCCATGGCACTACCTAATGATTATTTCAGGCTGATACTAGTACGGTGAAGGCTCTATTTACCTAGAACATATAAGAAATCATGTTAAGTATAAATGCAAAGGCTTCACGCCGAAAATGCTAAGACCCGAGTGGTCGTCTATTATTGTCTCCTCTTTTGATTATTTGATTTCATATACTCAGTCATGTTATAGCTTATCATTTCATTCCCCAGTCTCAGGAATTGTTAATTATATGCATATTTATCATTGTTTGGGTTGATTTATACATATGTGAGCCATATGAGTGAGACTGGAAAAGGTATTGACTGAGTTAGGCCGAGAGCCTGGTATTGAGACATTTATGAGATTGGACTACACACCGCAACGATCATTGAATCATGCCTTCGTTGGCTTGATATAGCGCTTGGGCTTATAAGAGCCCCTCCGGAGTCTTTACACCCCTAGCGAGCGCATTGATATTGAGGGATGGATCTTCCGTGGACATGGATCTTGTCCAAAATTGATATATGTGAGGGATGGATCTTCCCTGGACATGGATCTTGTCCGAGTGTTGTGTTCCGGAGATGGATCTTCTCCGTGGGGCTGGATTGGCCTTTTTCCTCAATACTGAGTGACTACGGTCACCGGTGTTTATGCATATTCCGGGATGGATCTTCCTTGGGCCTGAGAGCCATATATAGTACTAAGTGGACTTATGTGAGAGAGTTCTGAGCACTATGTGCATTTTCACACTGTTGATATGTTGGCATGTAGAGCATATTGAGATATACCTAGCATATTCTGTTGTTATTTCTGATAAACTGTGAACATGTCTAATTTTTTTTGTACGCTAATGATTATAGTTATTGAGGTCTAGTTCGTCACTACCTCTCAACCCATAGTTTGGGTTCGTTACTTCTGAGTTGGTGTACTCACGTTACCCCCTGCACCTTGTGTGCAGATCTAGGTTCATTGGGACCCGGTAGCGGTTGCGGATTTGCTGATTAGAGTTCTTTTGGAGTCTTCTAGGTAGCAGCTGGCGATTGCAGCCTCGTCTTTTCCCTCATTATCTTCCTGTTGCACTTTACTTTTACAGACAACCTCGTCTTTTCCCTCATTATCTTCCTGTTGCACTTTACTTTTGCAAATTATGTTGTCTATTCCCGAATCTTGACATTCTTATGTTGTAGTAGCTCGTGACTAAGTGACACTAGATCCGGGATTGTAGAACTTAAATTTTGGTTTCAGATATTGTTTAAAACTTCGGATTCATTATTATTATTATCCACAGACTTGTTAAAAGAAAAGAAATGATATTTTATTGGTAATTGCATTTAGCTTAGATAAAAAGGGGTGGCTTGCCTGGTTCCACGACAGGCGCCATCACGATTCTGGAATTGGGCCGTGACTGTGAAGACCCGTAAAAATTTCTTGCCTAAAATAACTCCCGAATAAGTCCCCGAGTTGTTATCTCTTAGGAAATTCTTAAATCGGACCTTGATTTTGTAAAAACACCTCGGGATTTGAAAGAACTTAATTTTTTCTAGAAATTGGGTGTTATGCGACGCACTATGCGATCACATAACGTGTATGCGGACCGCATAGTGGTCGCATACACGGGAAGATCACTGCCCAACTGAAGGGGTGTTATGCGACGCACAATACGATCGAATAACATGTATGCGGATCGCATAGTGGTCGGATACACGGGCAGATCACTGCCCAACTGAAGGGGAGTTATGCGACGCACAATGCGATCGCATAACGTGTATGCGGACCGCATAGTGGTCGCATACCCGGGCAGAATGTTTTCACGATTTGGCCCACCTGGGGGCCATTCTGCGATCCAATATGAGAACCTCATGTCAGGAATGCGATCAAATTCCTGACTGCATATTCAACACAGTCTTTTAATTTTCTAAACTTTTATACCCAACCCCAGTTTCATTTAACCCCTGCCCCTTTCATTTTAACAAGTTTTCTGAACAAAATAGAGAGAAAGAAAGGAGAGTTCTTGAGAGAGGAAGTGGCCCTTCCATTAAAGTGATTTCCAAGGTCTCTCAGGCCCGGTATTTTGAGTAATCTCCTTCTTCCCCGTTCTGGCAGGTAAGGGTTCCCAATCCTCTTTTTCTATAAATTTTCTGATTTTAAACAAAGGAAGGGTTGGCATGGATTGACTCTTGAACATAGTAACTAAGACCTTGCATGCATGTTTATTAATGGTGTTAATATAGTAATAGGGAGTGGGTTGGGGTAAACTTCACATAGATGGGGTTGGAAATCTAATGGGTCCACATAGTGTTTGACTAAATGCTAGAGAGAATCCGAATTGCATGCATGACTTTCAATTCTTAGTTGGGCATGTCTAATTGTGAACTAGATTGACGGTACTAGTCGGTTCGGTGATTGTGAGTGAAGGTTGAAAGGGGAAACTCGACTCCAGGTATGTATGGCTAACTTTAACTCTTGTATAATCTCCTCGTTGGTGTTCGAGCATATGGTATGTGTACTGCGTTTGAGATAATGTGAATTGATCGTTCTAATGTGTTGAGACGTAAGATTATATTCTCTAATTGTCTTAGTTAATTGCCATATACCCCCGTGCTATGTGAAGTTGTAAAAATGGTGATTCTTTGTGCTTACTCTATCATGTGCAAAGCTTGTTAAATGTTCAACACCCCGGTAAGATAGGATGTCCTACCAAGCTAAAGAAATGACAACTAATCCAACTATCGAATGTATCTAAGTGTTAAATGTTGTGTAGTAAATAATGGAAAGGAAACGTGGATAACTAACAGAACTTTATGTTGATGGCATATTGTATATGATTCACTGTGGGATAAAGATTTTATGTGGTCGTGATTATTTGGCTGTTATGAATGATTATCCTTGATAATGAGAATCTCTGTGATTAACTCGTTGGTTGATATGAACTTATGTTCTTCATGATGAAGATTCTTGTGATTAAATTGGTGGTGATTGTTAATTGTCCGGTAGGATCGGGTTGCACGCCGCAACACGGAGTAATAAGGGTGGACGAGGTAATAAGGGTGAGAGAAGGTGATAAGGGTGGCCGAGGTAATAAAGATGGAATGTGATCATTATTACTGTTGAAATGGAAATCTATGAAACTCTTGAATACGGAGGTGTTGAAAAGAAAAGGGGAATTTGTGAAACTCTTGAGTTTGGTTATTTTGATTTCTGCGCAATGTTTGTTGGATCCTATTAATTGTCTCTTATCTGTGTACTGCTTGATTGTACTTGGGGTAAAGTTTGTTCATACATACTAGTACTATTCCACAGTACTAACGTCCCTTTTACTGGGGGCGCTACATCTTTTATATGAATGTAGGTGGTTCCGCAACAGGTAGCTCAGCCCGCCGTTAGTGGTGCCTCCTCTTCATCTCCTCAGCAGTTGTTGTGAGCCCCTCTCCTCCTCGGGGCCGTGTGTGGAATACCACCCTCTTTTGCTTATGTTATAAAGGTATAGCCGGGGCCTTGTTACCGGCAAGTCATGTAAACTCTCTAGTATTCGTAGAGGCTCCGTAGACACAATGTGGGTAGTGTACATATGTATTTTGGGTAAGTAATGGTATGGTTCGGAATCGTGATCCACGTTGGTAAATGTTGTATGTATTTTGAAAGTAGTTGGTATCATATGTTGGTAATGATAAAAAGTAGAAATGAATCCAAGTTGTAAGTTTGTGCTCAAGTCTAAATGGATATTTCACATGAATAATGTATGTTGAAATCACGGGGTAACGCGTGGGATAGGAAAGATAATTCCAGGTCCGCTTGACTGGGATCACCCGGTTAGGTGCCGGTCTCGTCCCTCGATTTTGGGGCGTGACAAACTTGGTATCAGAGCCTAAGGTTTTAAAAGTGTCATAGGATGTCTCAGAGCCGTGTGTAGTAGAGCCCTTCTTATCGGTGTGTTGTCGACCACATCCATAATTAGGGGGCTGCATGGAGATTCAGGAAAATACTGTTTCATTGTTATTCTGCATCGTGCCACGGAGTGAAATGTGAGAATGTCTTTATCTAATTCGTGCGTTGTCCTAATTTTCAGTAAAGGGCGCCCAAGAAGAGAGCTCGACTCGACTTAGAGGCCAATGCCACCCCGAGTGTGGCCACACATCCTTTATCTGATGGTGCGGGTGAGAATGATTCCCTGATCGTGAATTTGCCGGACTCTTCCGTGCTAGGCCAGTCTATCCCTATCCCTGCTTCAGCGGAGGGTACTGAACTCCCTCCCGCTGATGTTCCTGATCCTTCTTCAGTTCCAGCTTCCGGTCCCAATATTTCTTATGGGTACCTCAAGGGAGCTATTCAGATGTTGACTCAGATAATGGCCTCCCAGGTCCAAATATCTCGGGCTGCCCATGCATCCTCTAGCGAGAAAAGGGATTCTTCCGGTTCTAGGATCGACCAGTTTCTGTGGTTAGCCCTTCCAGAGTTCACAGGCACTGACCCAGAGGCCGATCCTCTAGAGTTTATAGATGAAATGTACAAGACTCTCCGGGTTATGAAGGTTGCTGAAACAGAGGGAGTTGAGTTGGCTTCCTATCGTCTAAAGGGGGCGGAATATTCGTGGTTTGAGATGTGGGAGAGTTCTCGTGGAGAGGGGAGCCCTCCGGTGAGGTGGGTCGAGTTCGTAGATGCCTTCATGGATCATTTCTTGCCTACTAAGACTATGGCAGCCCGTGCTGCAGAGTTTGATGCCCTTAAGCAGGGCCACATGAGTGTGTGGGAGTACCATATGGAGTTTGTGCGCTTGACAAAGTATGCCACCCACATGATGCCGACTATGGAAGCCAGAGTTCGTCGATTTGTTCGGGGCCTTGGTCCCTTGGTTGTCAATGAGGCTGCTACAGCTGCTTTGCATTCAGATATGAACTACGGGAAGATTGTGGGTTTTGCCCAGGCTACGGAAGCACGGAAATTGAAGATAAGGTCAGAGAGAGAGAGTAGTGGTAGGGCCCGGTGAGCGGGCAACCCTGGGAGCTCGGTTGGAGGGGGGAGATCAGCCCTTGGGAGAGGGTCGTCAGGACCATCTCAGTCCTATGCTCAGTACTCAGCCAGTGCACCGCCATCAGGGCATAGTTATCAGCAGGGAGGTCGCTTGGGGCCCGGTTCAGATAGCAGGAGGTTCCACCAGTCAGGTCGTTCTGGTGGGAGGTATCAGCAGCAGCGGAGGGCCCCATGCCCTATGTGTGGGAGATCCCATTCAGAGCAATGTTACTTGGATATTCCGGTATGCTTCAGATGCGGAGTGAGAGGTCATACCTAGTGGAGTTGTCGTGTGCCCAGTCAGGGCACGGGTAGGAGCACTGCTCAGCCGTCCGGTTCTTCAGCCGCTGCATCATCAGCAAGCCCTCTAGTTCCAGCAGGGCGCGGTGCAGCTAGGAGTAGAGCACGGGGTCAATGGGGACCCAGTCGATTCTACGCCTTGAGTGGTCGCCAGAGTGCGGAGGCTTCTCCAGATGTTTTCACAGGTATTCTGTATGTGCAAACGTTTAATGTTTATGCTCTTATTGATCTGGGGTCCTCTTTATCATATGTTACTCCATTTATTGCTTCGCGTTTTGGGATAAAACCCGAACAACTTCTTGAGCTGTTCTCAGTATCAACTCCGGTTGGTGACTCCATTACGGTCGCGCGAGTCTATAGGAATTGTGTTGTCACGGTGTGTGTTCGAGATACAACGGCCGATCTCATTGAATTAAAGATGTTAGATTTTGATGTTATCATGGGAATGGATTGGCTTTACTCGTGCTTTGCTAAACTCGACAGCCGAACAAGAATCATGAGGCTCGAATTTCCTAACGAGCCCGTCATTGAATGGAAAGGGAATGATGTCGTGCCAAGGGGTAGGCTAATTTCCTATCTTAAGGCCTCCAAAATGATGAGGAAAGGATGCATTTATCATTTGGTCCGGTTTGCGGACACCGCTTCAGAGGTGTCTGCTCCCAAGTCTGTGTCGATCGTGAATGAGTTGCTGGGAGTGTTTCCGGATGAGTTACGTGGGATTCCGCCAGATAGAGAGATTGATTTCGGTATTGATGTATTGCCAGATACGCAGCCAATATCTATTCCACCATACAGAATGGCGCCAGCATAATTGAGAGAGTTAAAGGAGCAATTGAAGGATCTATTAGAAAAAGGTTTCATTTAGCTAAGTGTGTCGCCTTGGGGCGCACCGGTTCTTTTTGTCAGAAAGAAAGATGGATCGCTTTGAATGTGTATTTATTATCGGCAACTCAACAAGGTCACCATCAAGAATAAATATCCACTGCCTCGGATATATGATTTGTTTGATCAGTTGCAAGGTGCTAGGTTATTCTCAAAAATTGATTTAAGGTCTGGGTATCATCAGTTGAAGATCCGGGAGCAGGATATTCCTAAGACCGCCTTCAGGACTCGTTACGGTCATTTTGAATTTCTGGTAATGTCTTTTGGGCTAACCAACGCCCCAGCAGCTTTTATGGATCTTATGAATCGGATTTTTAAGCCATATCTAGACTCCTTCGTGATTGTTTTTATTCATGACATCCTTGTCTACTCGTGGAGTCAGAAGGATCATGCTAATCACCTTAGAGCAGTTCTGCAGACTCTTCATCAGCACCGCATGTATGCTATATTTTCGAAATGTGAGTTTTGGCTAGAATCAGTTGCGTTTTTGGGTCATCTAGTCTCTAGGGAAGGAATTCAAGTTGATGCCCAAAAGATTGCAGCAGTGAGNGATTTGTGGAGGGATTCTCTACTCTCGCCTCCCCATTGACTAAGCTGACGCAGAAAGTAGTTAAGTTTCAGTGGTCCGATGCTTGTGAAAAGAGTTTTCAAGAATTGAAGTCGAGATTGACTTCGGCACCGGTGTTAACCTTGCCAGAAGGTTCGGAGGGATTCGTGGTTTATTGTGATGCGTCGAGAGTTGGTTTGGGGTGTGTGTTGATGCAGTATGGTAAAGTTATAGCATATGCTTCAAGACAGCTCAAGATTCACGAGAGGAATTATCCGACGCATGATTTGGAGCTCGCAGCGGTTGTGTTTGCATTGAAACTTTGGCGGCATTATCTTTATGGGGTCCATGTTGTCGTGTTCACAGACCACAAGAGCCTTCAGTATCTATTCAAACAGAAGGAGTTGAATTTAAGGCAGCGAAGGTGGTTAGAGTTGCTCAAGGATTATGATATGAATATTTTGTACCATCTAGGAAAGGAGAATGTGGTAGCCGACGCTCTTAGTCGGAAATCCATGGGTAGCTTAGCACATTTAGAGGCCGGTCAGAGGCCTTTGGCTCGAGAGGTTCATCAATTGGCCAGTCTTGGGGTTTGTCTTTCGACCTCAGATTGGGGTAATGTCGTGGTGAGAAATGGAGCGGAGTCTTCTCTTGTGACGAAAATCAAGGAAAAGCAATTCAGAGACCCAGCATTAACACAATTGAGGGAAGAAATTTTAAATCACGAGACTTCAGCGTTTTCACTCGCCAAGGACGATGGTGTTTTGCGATGTCAGGGGGGAATATGTGTTCCAGATGTAGATAATCTCCGGGAGAGGGTAATGGCAGAGGCTCATAACTCCAGGTATTCTATTCACCCAGGTTCCACGAAAATGTATCACCATCTCAAGGAGATTTATTGGTGGAATGGTATGAAGAGGCGTGTAGTGAACTTGGTGTCTAGATGTTTTAATTGTCAGCAGGTGAAGGCCGAGCATCAGTGGCCCGGTGGGCAGACTCAGCTTATGGAGATACCGATGTGGAAATGGGAGATGATCAACATGGACTTCGTGGTAGGGTTACCTCACACTCAGCGCAAGTTCGACTCAATTTGGGTGATAGTGGATCGACTCACGAAATCAGCTCACTTCTTGCCAGTCAAGTCCACCGATACTGCAGAACAGTACGCTCAGTTGTATATCAAGGAAATAGTCAGACTTCATGGCACTCCAGTTTCTATTATCTCGGATCGAGGGGCCCAGTTCACAGCTAACTTTTGGAGGAAATTTCAGCAAGGTTTGGGTACTCAGGTAAATCTCAGCACAACTTTCCACCCACAGACGGACGGTCAAGCGGAGCGGACTATTCAGACGCTTGAGGATATGTTGCGGTCTTGTGTTTTGGATTTCAAGGGTAGCTGGGATGATCACTTGCCGGTCATATAGTTTGCTTACAATAATAGCTTCCATGCTAGTATTCATATGGCCCCATTTGAGGCATTGTACGGGAGGAGATGTAGATCTCCGATCGGATGGTTTGAGGTTGGTGAGGAAGAATTGATAGGGCCAGATCTTGTGCACCAAGCTATGGAAAAAGTTAGAGTCATTCAGGAAAGGATGAAAATTGCTTAGAGTTATCATAAATGCTATGAGGATGTTCGTCGTAGAGATTTAGAGTTCAAGCAGATGATTGGGTATTCGTGAAGGTATCTCCCATGAAGGGAGTCATGCGGTTCAGAAAGAAAGGGAAATTGAGCCCAAGGTATGTCGGGCCATATCGGATCTCTCAACGGATAGGACAAGTCATGTATAGGCTGGAATTGTCCCCTGAAATGTCATTAGTGCACCCGGTGTTCCACGTGTCTATGTTGAAGAAGGTAATTGGAGATCCTTCCGCCATTGTGCTAGTTGAGACCATTGGTGTTAGTGAAGAATTGTCATATGAAGAAGTTCCGGTTGCCATTCTCGATAGACAGGTCTGTAGGTTGAGAAACAAAGAGATTGCTTCTGTTAAAGTGATGTGAAGGAGTCAACGAGTCGAGGAGGACACGTGGGAAACAGATAAAGAAATGAAAGAAAAATACCCTCATCTGTTTGAGCAAGTGTAGTAGTGATCGTGCGAATCATGGTTCCAAGGCAATTCGATGTTGTACTCAGACTCGTGCCAAGGCACCCTATTTTTCTTTCCTCTCCTAATTGCCTTATTGTTGTAACTTTCCAATGCGTGCTAAAATTGTATACAAAGCTGTTAACTAGGTGGTGTGCCACCTTTAAAGCAAATAAAAAAGTTTGTGAAACAAATGTGCTAAGTAAGAAATTAATAGTAGTGTAGATTGGTAAATGGTTAGAAAAAATATTGTCTATGATCTATTGAGGTGATTGAACTGTATGGGCACACTGAAGTGGCCCAAAGCTATGTGCAAATTGTGTGCCATTAATTGAGTCTTATGCTAAATTGTGATGAAAAGAGGATGAGCCATATGTATTTGTCAAGGTAAGTGAATATGTGCAAGTGTTGAGGTGAAGAATGGTATATCAGTTGTATGGGATAACAAAATTCGTGTAATGGTGCTTGGAAATGTATTTCGGGGGCTCTCTGACAGGTAGATAGGCCTAATTACAAGGGAACCTCTGGCGAAATTTTCAGAAATTACCGGAGTTAGTGTAAATTGAAAGGTTTGCATATCATGCTTTCAAAAATTAAATGATTCCCAAAACCCTCATTCGAGGACGAATGCTTTTAAGGGGGGGGGGAGAATGTGAAGACCCGTAAAATATTCTTGCCTAAAATAACGCCCGAATAAGTCCCCGAGTTGTTATCTTTGAGGAAACATCTAAATCGGACCTTGATTTTGTAAAAACACCCCTGGATTTGAAAGAACTTAATTTATTCCAGAAATTGGGTGTTATGCGACGCACTATGCGATCGCATAACGTGTATGCGTACCGCATAGTGGTCGCATACACGGGCAGATCATTGCCCAACTGAAGGGGTGTTATGCGACAGACAATGCGATCGCATAACGTGTATGCGGACCGCATAGTGGTCGCATACACGGGCAGATCATTGCCCAACTGAAGGGGTGTTATGCGACAGACAATGCGATCGCATAACGTGTATGCGGACCGCATATTGGTCGCATACACGGGCAGATCACTGCCCAACTGAAGGGGTGTTATGCGACGCACAATGCGATTGCATAACATGTATGCGGACCGCATAGTGGTCGCATACCCGGGAAGAATGTTTTCAAGATTTGGCCCACCTGGGGGCCATTCTGCGATCCAATATGTGAATCGCATGTCAGGAATGCGATCGCATTCCTGACCGCATATTCGACACGGTCTTTTAACTTTCTAAATTTTTATACCCGACCCCAGTTTCATTTAACCCCTTCCCCTTTCATTTTAACAAGTTTTCTGAACAAAATAGAGAGAAAGAAAGGAGAGTTCTTGAGAGAGGAAGTGGCCCTTCCATTGAAGTTATTTCCAAGGTGTTTCAGGCCCGGTATTTCGAGTAATCTCCTTCTTCCCCGTTCTGGCAGGTAAGGGTTCCCAATCCTCTTTTTCTATAAATTTTCTGATTTTAAACAAAGGAAGGGTTGGCATGGATTGACTCTTGAACATAGTAACTAAGACCTTGCATGCATGTTTATTAATGGTGTTAATATAGTAATAGGGAGTGGGTTGGGGTAAACTTCACATAGATGGGGTTGGAAATCTAATGGGTCCACATAGTGTTTGACTAAATGCTTCAGAAAGTCCGAATTGCATGCATGACTTTCAATTCTGAGTTGGGTATGTCTAATTGTGAACTAGATTGACGGTACTAGTCGGTTCGGTGATTGTGAGTGAAGGTTGAAAAGGGAAACTCGACTCCAGGTATGTATGGCTAATTTTAACTCTTGTAGAATCTCCTCGTTGGTGTTCGACCATATGGTATGTGTACTACGTTTGAGATTATGTGAATTGATCGTTCTAATGTGTTGAGACGTAAGATTCTATTCTCTAATTGTCTTAGTTAATTTCCATATACCCCCGTGCTATGTGAAGTTGTAAAAATGGTGATTCCTTGTGCTTACTCTATCACGTGCAAAGCTTGTTAACTGTTGAACACCCCAGTAAGATAGGATGTACTACCAAGCTAAAGAAATGATAACTAATCCAACTGTCGAATGTATCTAAGTGCTAAATGTTGTGTAGTAAATAATGGAAAGGAAACGTGGATAACTAATAGAACTTTATGTTAATGGCATACTGTATATGATTCATTGTTGGAAAAAGATTTGTTGTGGCCGTGATTATTTGGCTTTTATGAATGATTATCCTTGATAATGAGAATCTCTGTGATTAACTCGTTGGCTGATATGAACTTATGTTCTTCATGATGAAGATCCTTGTGAGTAAATTGGTGGTGATTGTTAATTGTCCGGTGGGATCGGGTTGCACGCCGTAACACGGAGTAATAAGGGTGGCCGAGGTAATAAGGATGGAATGTGATCATTATCACTATTGAAATGGAAATCTATGAAACTCTTGAATACGGAGGTGTTGAAAAGAAATGGGGAATTTGTGAAACTCTTGACTTTGGTTATTTTGATTTCTGCGCAATGCTTGTTGGATCCTATTAACTGTCTCTTATCTGTGTACTTCTTGATTGTACTGTGGGTAAAGTTTGTTCATACATACTAGTACTATTCCATAGTACTAACGTCCCTTTTGCCGGTGGCGCTACATATTTTATATGAATGTAGGTGGTTCCGCAGCAGGTAGCTCAGCCCACCGTTAGTGGTGCCTCCTCTTCATCTCCTCAGCAGTTGTGGTGAGCCCCTCTCCTCCTCGGGGCTGTGTGTGGATTATACCACCCTTTTTTGCTTATGTTATAAAGGTATAGCCGGGGCCTTGTTACCGGCAAGTCATGTAAACTCTCTAGTATTCGTAGAGGCTCCGTAGACACAATGTGGGTAGTGTACATATGTATTTTGGGTAAGTAATGGTACGGTTCGGAATCGTGATCCACGTTAGTAAATGTTGTAGGTATTTTGAAAGTAGTTGGTATCATATGTTGGTAATGATAAAAAGTAGAAATGAATCCAAGTTGTAAGTTTGTGCTCAAGTCTAAATGGCTATTTCACATGAATAATGTATATTGAAATCACGGGGTAACGCGTGGGATAGGAAAGGTAATTCCAGGTCCGCTTGACTGGGATCACCCGGTTAGGCGCCGGTCTCGTCCCTCGATTTTGGGGCGTGACGGTGACATTTCCAAATGATCGAGGTTAGGCAACCTTAAATTATTTTTAAATATTAAAAGGCAAATTATGGTTATGTAATGCAAAATTGATTCACAAATAGCACTGAAATTCAATAAAAATTTATAAAACTAAATAATTTATTGAATTTTGTAGTAATATATGGTAGGTAAAAAATCACATGGTCACAGAGGCTACGATGAGGCTTTAGCAATATAACCTGTGACAATAATATATGAAGCAAGAAGGAAACCTAAACAAAAAATTAAATATTGCAACAACAATAAAATAACTCAACCGCCTTTTTCAGGTCTCAGATATAACCAGTACTCCGATAAATCTCCATGTTTCCAAACTTTACTTTAAAATAACCACATGTATGAAATATAAGAAAAACCATAGAGTAAAAACAAGAATTTCCAAATCTTAATAATGAAAAATAAATAAAGCATCATTATTCACCATTATCAATGTCTTGTTGCGGCGTGCAACCCGATCCCACCTGTCCACCCTTATCATAATCAATTTATTCACCCTTATCACAATCAATTATTCACCCTTATCATAGCCCCCTTATCACAATCAATTTCGTTTATTCATCAAAAACTTTCACAGTTCCGGCCAAGCCATTCACAACACTTTTATTTCCACAAGTGCAAACGGAAAATAGTATAGCTCGTAAGCAACAATATCATCCCACAATAAATCCAGCCAGAATATATGTAACCACCGTAACACTGTCAATCNTTTTTACTTTTTTTTAGAAAACTTAGGAAAAATCATGTTTTGCAATAAAGTTAGTTCCTTTGGCCTTAATTAATGATATTAAGTTGATTATGAATAAATTTGAGTGTGTTGGAGGTGAATTCAAAGGGAAAAGCCGTAATTGAGCAGTGAGTGGCCCACGAAATTGAGGTAAGTGTTTGGTCTAACTTCTACTTGAGGGAATAGGAATCCCCACTTGTTTGCTATGTGAAATGCATGTGTGTGGTGTATAGGTGAGGTGAAGAGTATCTATGCACCACCAATTGTATGTTAAACATGATCCCTTCCCCGTTTCCAAGTTAAATTGATTCCTGGCTTAATTGTTTTATGTTCATTATTGTTTGTACGATTACTTGGCCTTATTCCGTTGTTGTTAAATATTGTTGTGGTTATTTTCGAAGAGTACGGGGTGTTTAATTGGTCCCCTTGTGATATAGAGAGGTTGAGCAGTTTGTCACTATTTTTGGAAATATATATATATATATATATATATATTTCCAAAAATAGTGACAAACTGCTCAACCTCTCTATATCACAAGGGGACCAATTAAACACCCCGTACTCTTCGAAAATAACCACAACAATATTTAACAACAACGGAATAAGGCCAAGTAATCGTACAAACAATAATGAACATAAAACAATTAAGCCAGGAATCAATTTAACTTGGAAACGGGGAAGGGATCATGTTTAACATACAATTGGTGGTGCATAGATACTCTTCACCTCACCTATACACCACACACATGCATTTCACATAGCAAACAAGTGGGGATTCCTATTCCCTCAAGTAGAAGTTAGACCAAACACTTACCTCAATTTCGTGGGCCACTCACTGCTCAATTACGGCTTTTCCCTTTGAATTCACCTCCAACACACTCAAATTTATTCATAATCAACTTAATATCATTAATTAAGGCCAAAGGAACTAACTTTATTGCAAAACATGATTTTTCCTAAGTTTTCTAAAAAAAAGTAAAAATCCGACCCCGGGCCCGCTTGGTCGAAACTCGAGGTTCAGACCAAATTACGTTTACCCATTCACCCACGAACCCAAATATACAATTAGTTTCGAAATCTGACTTCAATTCGATGTAAAAAATTTATTTTTTACATAATTCCCTAATTCTACCCAAACCCTCAATTTTTACCATGGAAATTCCTAGTTTTTTATTTAAAGGTGATGAAAAACAATAAGGAATTGAAAGAGTAAAGTTTAGAATTGATTACCTATGACTTGGGGCTGATACTTGGTTGAGATATTCGCTCCTACGGCTGTAAACTTCAAAAATTTGGAGAAGAAAGGGTTCTGCTCGTTTTAAAATTGGGTTTTATAGGGCTGGGAAGTCGACCTTCGCACCTGCGGGCCTATAGGTGCGGAAAAAGGATCGCACATGCGGAAATGACTAATGTAGCTGGGGGTCGCACCTGCGGAGGTTTGACCGCTCCTGCGGGATCGCACCTGTGGAGAAGATGTCCGCATCTGCAAGGTGGCCGCATCTGCGGACCAGGTGTGCACACCTGCGGTCTCGCACCTGTGGCCCTAGGCTCGCAGGTGCGGGCACACCAGAACTGGTGCACCAGCAGTGGTTTTCCAACTTTTAATACTTTGAAACCTACTCGAAACTCACCCGAGCCCTCGAGGCTCTAAACAAATTATGCACGCAAGTCTAAAAACATTATACGGACTTCCTCGTGATCAAATCATTAAAATAACATGTAAAACCATGAATTAAACCTCAAAACTCATCATTTTCCTCAAGAACACTTATAGTTCATAACGTTTCAATTGGATGTCCGAATCATGTCAAACGAACTCCTTTTTTCACCAAATTTCACAGGCATTGCCTAAATATCATAACAAACTTATATGTAGCTTCAGAACCGAAATACGGTCCCGATACCAATGGTTTCAAACAAAATTTATTTTCTTTATTTCATTAATATTTCAACAAAACAATTTCTTTCAAAAATAAACTTCTAAGGCTTTGGACCTCGGAATTCATTTTCTGGGCATACGCCCGAGTCCCATATTTTACTAAGGACCTCCCGGGATCATAGGAACACGGATCCGGGTCCGTTTTCTCAAAATGTTGACCAAAGTCAACTACAATCAATTTTTAACTCTAGAAATTACTATTTATCATATTTTCACATAAAAGCTTTCTGATTTCACGCCCGCATTGCGCACGTAAATCGAGGTATTTAAAATTAACCTTTTTAGGGCTATTAAGCCTAGAACGGTGTCTAAATTCATAAAGTAACCCCTATGGTCATCACAATGACCTAGGAGCGTTTTGAGAGGAATTGAAGTGGGATTTGAGGGGTAACACCTTGAGGTAATGATTTTGAACTCAATACTCGATTATATGATGATTTCTACCTGATTTGACATGAAATCAGTGAGAATTAAGGGTTAACATTTGGGTATCAGGGCTTGAAGTTTTAGGCTTTGATCTGAGGATTTGAGGGGCCATTTGTTGTCGGATTTTGATGTTTTTGGTATGTATGAACTAGTGAGAGTGTAAGTATTCTAGTTTTGTGATTTTTATCGGATTCCGAGACATGGGCCCGTTACTTACTGAGTTGGTGTACACACGTTACCCTCTGCACTTTATTATTTCAGACAGTATTTTGTAAGTTCTGTATCTCGATATTGCAGTTATAGTAGCTCATGACTCGCTGACACCAGTGTTGGGATTCATTTTTTTTGTGTATTAATGATTTTCGACTTTAAATGTTTTATAAATGAGACTTTTTCTGCAATTACAGTGATATTTCTGAAAGACATTTTAAATTAATTGAAATGTGTTGCTTGCCTGATTCCATGATAGGCGCCATCACGATTGCGCGTTTTGGAGTCGTGACAAGTTGGTATCAGAGCCTAGGTTACATAAGTCTCACGAGTCATGAGCGGGTTTGGTAGAGTCTTGCGGATCGGTACGGAGACTTCTATACTTATCTTCGAGAGGCTCCAGAACCCTTAGGAAAAATCTCACATTTTTTAATTTTGTCGTGCGAATCTGTTGGTTCTGGAAAAGTAAACTTCTGTTGTTTCATTCTCTCACACATGGTGAGGACATGCGCTACCGGACAGGGCGATCATCCACCAGCTAGATCCATGAGGGGTCGAGGCAGTGGTCGTGGTCGTGGAAGAGGTAAAGGCACAACCCGCAAAGTTGTTGGGGCGGTACCTATAGACTCGCATGTTGCTGTAGATCAGGCCCCAGCTACTGATATCCTAGAGGGACCGGCACAGGCACCAACAATGCCTATTGTCATTCCAGGTCTTTAGGAGATCTTGGCACAATTCTGACCGTGTGCACCAGTCCAGCACAGCAGTCGCTGTTTCTACTACATCTACTATATCTCAGGCCGGGGGAGGCACTCAAACTCCTACTACCCGTATACCTGAGCAGGGAATTTAGGTACTCCAAACACCGTGGGCAGCTCCAGCCCAGCTGGTTGCCCCTGCTCAAGATTTTGTGGTTCCAGTTATGGTTGACGATGAGCAGCGTAGGTTGGAAAAATTTGGTAGACTTCAGCCTCCGACATTCAATGGTGTTGTGGGCGAGGATGCCTAGGGTTTCTTAGACAAGTGTCAGATGATGGTTCATGCTGCAGGGATATTGTAGACAAATGGGGTCTCGCTCACTACTTTCCAGTTCTCAGGAGCTGCATTTACCTGGTGGGAGTCATATGAGAGGCGTAGGCCTGTTGGTGCAACGCCCCTTACTTGGCAAAAAATTTCCACTCTCTTCTTAGAGAAGTTTGTTCCCCATCTTTCGGGAGTTCCCAGCAGAGGATTCAGTCGGCAGCTTCAACACCAGTTACTTTATCACCCGCCCAGCCAGCGAGGGATGGGGGTCAGACAGCTAGATGTCGCCCTAGAGGGGGAGGTTGATCAGGTGGTGGCCAGGCTCGTTTTTATGCACTTCCAGCTAGGCCGGATGCTATGTCCTCAGATGTAGTGATTACATGTATTGTTTTAGTATGTCACCGAGATGCTTCGTTCTTATTTGATCCTGATTCCATGTATTCCTATGTTTTATCATATTTTTCCTATTTTCTTGATATGCCCCGTGAGTCCTTAGTTACATCTGTTCATGTGTCGACTCCGATGGGCGATGCTATTATTGTGTACCCTATGAAGGGTGTGGAGACCCAAGTTGATCTATTATTGCTTAGCATGGTTGACTTTGATGTGATATTGGGCATGGATTGGCTATCTCCGTGTTATGTTGTTCTAGATTGTCACGCTAATACCATGACCTTAGCGATGCTAGGATTTTCGAGGGTTGAGTGGAGGGGTTCTATTGATTATGTGCCTAGTAGGGTGATTTCATACATGAAAGCTCAGCGTGTGGTGTAGAAAGGGTGCTTGTCTAATTTGGCTTTTGTGAGGGATGTCAGTGCTGAGACTCCCACTATTGATTCCATTCCTATGGTCCGTGATTTTCTGGACGTGTTTCATGCAGACCTCCCAAGCATGCCACCTGACAAGGATATTGATTTCAGTATTGATTTGGTGCCAGGCACTCAGCCTATTTCTATTCCACCGTATCATATGGCACCAACGGAGTTGAAGTAATTGGAAGAGCAGCTTCAGGAAGTCCTCGATAAGGGGTTCATTCGGCCTAGTGTGTCACCTTAGGGTGCACCGGTGTTGTTTGTGAAAAACAAATATGGTTCCATATGAATATGTATTGACTACAGGCAGTTTAACAAGGTTACAGTCAAGAATAAGTATCATTTGCCTCGTATTGATGATTTGTTTGACCAGCTTCTGGGAGCCAGAATGTCTGTAAGATTGATTTAAGATCCGGGTATCATCAGCTGAAGATTCAGGATTCAAATATTCCCAAGACGGCTTTCAGGACTCGTTATGGGCATTATGAGTTTTTCGTGATGTCTTTGGGCTGACCAATGCCCCAACAACATTCATGCATTTTATTAATAGTGTGTTTCATCCCTATTTGGATTCCTTTGTCATTGTGTTCATTGATGACATCCTGGTCTATTCTCGTAGCTAGGAGGAGCATGTTCAGTATTTTAGAGTTGTTTTGCAGATATTGAGGGAGAAGAAGTTTTATGCGAAATTCTCCAAGTGTGAGTTTTGGCTTGGCTCAGTAGATTTCTTGGAGAACATGGTGTCCACTGAGGGTATTCAGGTTGATCCAAAGAAGATAGATGTAGTATAGAGTTTGCCCAAATTGTCCTCATCTACAGAGATTAGGAGCTTCCTATGTCTGGCGGGGTATTACTGTCGCATTGTGGAGGAGTTTTCTTCTATTTCTTTTCCTTTGACCAAATTGACCCAGAAGGGTGCTCCATTCAGGTGGTCAAACGAGTGTGAGGAGAGCATTCAGAAGCTCAAGGTTGAATTGACCTCAACTCCAGTGTTAGTATTGCCATCAGCTTCAGGTTCTTATATCGTGTATTATGATGCCTCGAGGATGGGCATTGGTTGTGTATTGATGCAGGAGGGTAGGGTGATTTCCTACGCCTCGTACCAGTTGAAGACTCATGAGAAAAATTACCCAGTGCATGATCTCGAGCTTGCAGCCATTGTTCACACCTTGAAATTTTGGTGTCATTATTTGAATAAGGTGCATTATAAGGTTTTTACTGATCACTGTAGTCTGCAACACCTATTTAAGCAGAAGGATCTAAATTTGCGCCAGAGAAGATAGTTGGAGCTTCTCAAGGACTGTGATATCACCATTCTATACCATCCGGGGAAGGCCAAGGTAGTGGCCGATGCCCCGAGTCGCAAAGCAGAGAGTTTGGGGAGTCTAGCTTATCTTCCTGTAGTAGAGAAACCATTAGCACTTGATATTCAGGCCTTAGCGGGCCAGTTAGTGAGATTGGATCTATTATAGCTCCGCCGAGTATTGTCTTGTGTAGCCTCCAGGTCTTCTCTATATGACCATATCAGAGAGACACATTACGATGACCCACACTTGCTCGTTATTCAAGATAGGGTCCGACGAGGTGATGCCAGGGATGTAGTTATTGGCGATGATGGTGTTATGAGGATGCAGGGTCGGATATTTATGCAATGTAGATGGGCTTCGAGAGATGATTCTATCAGAGGCCCACAACTCGACGTACTCCGTTCATCCGGGTGCCACGAAGATGTTTCAGGTTCTAAGGCAACATTATTAGTGGAAGAGGATGAAGAAGGATATTGTCGGATTTGTAGCTCGGTGTCTCAACTGTTAGGAGGTCAAGTATGAGCACCAGAGACCAAGTGGATTGCATTAGAGGTTGGATATTCCGGAGTGGAAGTGGGAGCGGATCATCATGGACTTTGTAGTTGGACTCCCGCGGACTTCGAGGAGGTTCGATGCTATATGGGTTATTATGGATTGGCTGACCAACTCTGTGTACTTCATTCATGTAGGTACTACTTATTCTTCGGAGTGGTTAGCTGAGATTTATATCTAGGAGATTGTCCAGTTGCATGGTGTTCCAGTTTCTATCATTTCTAACAGAGGCACTCAGTTCACATCTTAGTTGTGAGGGCAGTCCGAGCGCAGTATTCAGATACCGGAGGGTATGTTGCGTGCATGTGTCATTGATTTTGGGGTTTCATGGGACCAGTTTCTTCCACTCGCAGAGTTTGCATATAATAATGGTTACTAGTCGAGCATTCAGATGGCTCCGTACGAGGCTTTATATGGGAGGAGGTGTAGATCTCCGTGGGGTTGGTTTGAGCCGGGTGAGGCTAGGTTCTTGGGAACCGATTTGGTAAAGGATACATTGGATAAGGTGAAGTTGATTCAGGAGCAGCTTCACACGGCGCAGTCTAGGCAGAAGAGCTATGCAGACCGGAAGGCCCGGGATGTATCTTTCATGGTTAAAGAGAAGGTGTTGCTTAAGGTGTCACCCATGAAGGGTGATATGCGGTTTGGGAAGAGGGGCAAGATGATTCTCCGGTTCATTAGTCCTTTTGAGCTGCTTCAGAGGGTTGGAGAGGTGGCTTATAGACTTGCTTTGCCACCTAGCTTGTCCAGTGTGCATCTAGTATTTCATGTTCCATGCTTTGGAAGTATGTGGGTGACCCGTCTCATGTTTTGGACTTCAGCGTGGTTCAGCTCGCGGGTGATATGTCTTATGAGGTGGAGCCAGTAGCCATTTTGGGTAGTCAGGTTAGAAAGTTGAGGTCTAAGGATATAGCTTCAGTGAAGAGGGCGGCCGGTAAAAGAGGCCACGTGGGAGACTGAGTTATAGATGCAAAGCTGATATCCTTACCTATTTGAGACTCCAGGTATGTTTCGAGACCCGTTCGAGGACGAACGTTTGTTTACGAGGGGGAGAATGTAACGTCCCGGCCGGTCGTTCCGTGAGATTAGCCCCGTGTTTCCCGTTTTCTGCTTCGTTTTGTGTTGTTTAGCTCATTTATGTTGTGTTGGATTGGTAGGCTTGGGTTCTGAGTAGTCATGGAGAGTGATGAGACACTTAGTCTCTTAAGGTGGTTTAATAGTTGGAAAAGTCAACATGATGTTGACTTGTAGGTAAATGATCTCGTAATGTGATTTTTATGGCTCGGATAACTTCGTTAGGTGATTTGGGATTGAGGAGTGTATTCGGAGGTCCGGAGTAGAATTTGTATTGAATTGGAGAAATCGGATTTTTGGAGATTTTCTGGTCGGCAGTGAAAAATTAGCTATTGAGCTCGGAATGGAATTCCGGAAGTTGGAACAAGTTAGTGTCATTTTGGATGTGCGTGCAAATATTCGGGTCATTTGGACGTGGTTTGGGTAGTTTCGGCATCGTTGGCGAATATCGGAAAGCTTAGGAATCCTTAGGCTTGAATTATTGATTGATTTGGTGTTTTAATGTTATTTTGAGCATTTCGAGGGTTCGACTAAGTTCAGGTGATGTTATATGGGGTATTCGTATTTCTGTCGGGGTCCCAAGGGGCTCGGAATTATTCCGGATGGCCATCGGGGAGTTTTAAAAGTTGGAAAAGATGCTGGTGTTTGGTGTTATGTGATTCCGCAGATGCGGACGGGTGACTGGAGGTGCGGTCACCGTAGGTGCGATTTGGCAGTCGTAGGTGCGGAAATGGGTCAGCTGGGAAGGAACAGCAGATGCGGAAATTTTGCCGCACCTGCGAATTCGCATCTGCGGTAGGTGGAGCACAGGTGCGGTAGGTGGAGCGTAGGTGCGGAAAGTTGTCCATTAAGTGAGAAGCGCAGGTGCGAGGAAATGGTCGCAGATGCGGCAATCGCTGGGCAGAACCTATATATAGATGCCTTCGCAAAATTTGGCCATTTTTCCACAATTTGAGTTCGGGCTTGGAGCTTTTTGAGAGGTATTGAAGAGGGATTTGAGGGGTAACACCTTTAGGTAATGATTTTGAACTCATTACTGGATTATATTATGATTTCTACCTTATTTGACATGAAATTTATGAGAATTAAGGGTTAAAATTTGGGGATTAGGGCTTGAAGTTTTAGACTTTGATTTAAGGATTTGAGGGGCCATTTATTGTCGGATTTTGATGTAATTGGTATGTATAAACTCGTGAGAGTGTAAGGATTCGAGTTTTGCGATTTTTATTGGATTCCGATACGTGGGCCTGGAGGTCGTGTTTGGCCAATTTCAGGATTTCTTTGTGTAAATTGATTATTTTCGCGTGGGTTTTATTCCTTTCGCATAAATTGATGTTATGGTACTGATTTTGGTTAGATTCGGGGAGATTTGAGGCCGAGTCTAGAGGCAAAGGCATTGCAGACTAGGATTTGTGTCGGTTTTAGGTAAGTAATGCTTCCAAAGTTGGTTATAAGGGTTCAAAACCCCGAGCTACGTGTTATGTGATCAGAATTGGGTGATGCACAGCCAAGTGACGGGCGTGCACCGTGATAGTTGTGACCTGGTTCATCCCATGGCACCGTTTAGTAGTTCTTTATGGGTTGATATTCGTGCTTCTATCACTGTGGTTCATGTGAACATGCTAGAAATCATGATAAGTACTATGTTAAGGCTTCACACCGATATTGTTGAGACTCGAGTGGTCATTTATTGTCGGCATGTCATGTGTTTTACTGATTTTATATACTCCGTCCTGCCATAGCATATGATATCATGCCTCAGTCTCAGTAATTGTTGATTTTACACATTTATTATCGATTCGGGCTAGGTCATGCATTTTGATCCCATGCGAGCGAGACTGGAGAGTGATGACTAAGTGAGGCCGAGAGCATGATATTAAGAGACAAATATGGGATCGGGCTGCACGCCGCAACATATTATATTGATTATGCCTGGATCTGGCTTGTGATAGCGCTTGGGCTGTAGGAGCCCCTCCGGAGTCTGTAACACACTCCCAGTGAGCGTATTGATGATATTGAGGGATGGATCTTCCCTGGACATGGATCTTGTCCGAGTGTTTGTACCCGAAGATGGATCTTCTACGTGGGAGGGGTGGGTTGGCCTTCCTCAGTACTTAGGACTACTGTCACATGTGTATATATATTCCGGGATGGATCTTCCCTCAACCTTGAGAACCATATACAGTACTGGGTGTACTTGCATGTGAGAGTGGGAGAACTGTGTGAATTTTCTTTAGTTGTTACATTGGCATGTAGAGTATATTGAGTTATACACGGTTTATTTTTCGTACATGAACTTATCATGTTTTTATTATCTGTTTGATAGCTGTGAGCATGCCTTAATTTCTGTACACTATTTCTTGTTATACCTACTGAGGTTTAGTTCGTCACTACCTCTCAGTCCATAGTTTGGGCCCGTTAGCCCCTGCACCTTATGTGCAGATCCATGACCCGGTAGCGGTTGCTGATCAGAGGATAGAGTTTTAGTTGGAGTATTCGAGGTTGCAGTTGGTGATCGCATCATGGTCTTCTTCTTCCTTATCTCCCTTGTCGTACTTTATTATTTCAGACATTATTATGTCAGTTCTGTATCTCAATATTGTAATTATAGCAGCTCATGACTCGGTGACACCAGTGTTGGGATTCATTTTATTTGTGTCTTAATGATTTTCGACTTTTAAATGTTTTATAAATGAGACTTTTTCTGCAATTACAATGATTTTTCTGACATTAATTTTAAATTAATTGAAATGTGTGGCTTACCTGATTCCACGATAGGTACCATCACGATTGGGCGTTTAGGGGTTGTGAAATTACCCTTCGTGTTTTACACTCTTCCTCACCATATAAAATAAAGCAATGACATGGAATCACCCTTCGTGCTTTACACTCTTCCTCACATGTGAAATAATGAAATGGCACGGCATCTCCCTTCGTACTTTACACTCTTCCTCACCAATCGAAGATCAATAATGACGGATAAATAGAAATATCAAAGAAAAATATGTATTTCATCAATACTTAATACCAAAATATCAACCTTAACCTTGAAAAAATATTCAACAATTACCAAACTAAAACCGAATAGAAGTTACTCCACATCATATGTGGCTACGCCAAGCATGAACAATATGATTAAAAACTACAACAAATGCAAGAATAGGACTCACTCGTATGCTATGACTTGACAACCACAAATAGATGCTCGTCACCTCACCTATACATTGTACTCAACAACCGAAAAAGTAGCAAATAAGCAAATAATACCTAATCCCTTTGTCACGACCCAAAATTTCCCCTCCATTGGGTATCGTGATGGCACCTAGTCCTAGACACTAGGTAAGCCTAACAGTTAATAATAACAACAATAAGTAAAGGAATACTAGCAGTCTAGATATAAAACCTTGATAGAATTTACAATATTTTTTCAAAACCGGTAATACAAGTCATAAGCTCTTCGAATATTCTACAACTTCTAAATACAACTGTTCGAAAATAAATACAACAATGTATGAATACTACTTATAAGAAGGTGACTCTGAAGCCTGCGAACGCAGTAGCATGTTACCTTGAGTCTCCCCGTCAATGGTCCATGCAGCTACTAACAATCAATACCTGGATCTGTGCAACAAAAATGCACAGAAGAGTAGTATGAGCACACCACATCGGTGCCCAGTAAGTATCAAGACTAACCTCGGTGGAGTAGTGACGAGGACTAGTCAAGACACCACTGCTCTACAAAAATAACTGGCATAAATATCGAACACTACATTTATCTAAGCATTTACGGAATAATTACAACAATAACAATATAATGCGGAAGGAAAATTACAGAAAAATGACCACGAAACGACACAAAAATGCACAGAAAGATGAACAACAAAACTAGCCAAACCAGAAGAAAACACAATGCAATAGAGAAGCCCACAACTCAACTCTAGGTCTATTTATTCACATCGAGCCTTACCCATTAAATTTCATAAACCGGTGGAAACCCTTAAACAACAGATCATATGAAAAACTTTGCAAATAAAATCATTTTTAATGTAGAAAGATTCCTTTAAAAACATACTTTCTCCCATATATATATATATATATATATATATATATATATATATATATATATATATAAGTATATGTACTAGAGAGAATTACGTAAGACACAGTTTTCTTTCAAAATACGAAATTTCCAAAGGTGTTTTCCCAATAAAAGACTTCCAAATAANTGTCACGACCCAAAATTTCCCCTCCATTGGGTATCGTGATGGCACCTAGTCCTAGACACTAGGTAAGCCTAACAGTTAATAATAACAACAATAAGTAAAGGAATACTAGCAGTCTAGATATAAAACCTTGATAGAATTTACAATATTTTTTCAAAACCGGTAATACAAGTCATAAGCTCTTCGAATATTCTACAACTTCTAAATACAACTGTTCGAAAATAAATACAACAATGTATGAATACTACTTATAAGAAGGTGACTCTGAAGCCTGCGAACGCAGTAGCATGTTACCTTGAGTCTCCCCGTCAATGGTCCATGCAGCTACTAACAATCAATACCTGGATCTGTGCAACAAAAAGGCACAGAAGAGTAGTATGAGCACACCACATCGGTGCCCAGTAAGTATCAAGACTAACCTCGGTGGAGTAGTGACGAGGACTAGTCAAGACACCACTGCTCTACAAAAATAACTGGCATAAATATCGAACACTACATTTATCTAAGCATTTACGGAATAATTACAACAATAACAATATAATGCGGAAGGAAAATTACAGAAAAATGACCACGAAACGACACAAAAATGCACAGAAAGATGAACAACAAAACTAGCCAAACCAGAAGAAAACACAATGCAATAGAGAAGCCCACAACTCAACTCTAGGTCTATTTATTCACATCGAGCCTTACCCATTAAATTTCATAAACCGGTGGAAACCCTTAAACAACAGATCATATGAAAAACTTTGCAAATAAAATCATTTTTAATGTAGAAAGATTCCTTTAAAAACATACTTTCTCCCATATATATATATATATATATATATATATATATATAAGTATATGTACTAGAGAGAATTACGTAAGACACAGTTTTCTTTCAAAATACGAAATTTCCAAAGGTGTTTTCCCAATAAAAGACTTCCAAATAACATTTTATGCAAGACTAGTGCTTTTCAAATATACCTTCGATGTAAAAGCCTTCAGATATAATCATTTCGAAACCATTACTTTTTAATAATACTTTTTAGTAAAATCTCGTAATCATAATCTCCTCAAGGTAAATCTATCAGAACTCAGTCCGTACTCAAAACTTGTTTTGTCAATAAATGTAGTAAGAGATCAGTGCGAATATATGGATTTAAACAACGGAATATTAACTCTTAAGTATAATTCAAAGACAAGTGCACGACAAGTCCCCTCGTGCTAAAGTAAATAATCACTCGGCACGGAATGTCCCCTCGTGCATAACCTCAAAATCATTTGGCACGAAATGTCCCCTCGTGCATAAATAAATAAATAAACACTCGGCACGGAATGTCCCCTCGTGCATAACCTCACAATCACTTGGCACGGAATGTCCCCTCGTGCATAAATAAATAAATAAACACTCGGCACAGAATGTCCTCTCGTACATAACCTCACAATCACTCGGCACGGAATGTCCCCTCGTGCATAAATAAACAAATAAACACTCGGCACAGAATGTCCCCTCATTCATAAATAAATAAATAAACACTCGGCAGGAATGTCCCCTCGTGCATAAATAAATAAATAAACAACAATCGACGAAGAAAATCAACAATAGGAACCATAAATCATAACGTCCCAGCAAGAGAATCAATAATGCAAACAATATCATATCAGCACAACAATAATAGAAAACACACCATCCCGGCAAGGGAGTCAACAATGAAAACAACACCATCACGGCAAGGGAAAAACAGCTATAACCAATCTCGCATTAACTTTACGGAATAAAACTCAGCACAAACAAAGGCCTAGTAATAGGCAACATCAAGAAAACATCAGCAACATAAATATTTGTCAACTAGACCCAAGTAGAACATAAGAGAAAAGTCATATAAATCACAAGGTAAGACTCACGGGCATGCTTGACTCCAATGAACGGATGCTCTAACTACGGCTAGACAACTATAAAGCTAGGTAATACTTATAAAGTCAATTTGGCAGTTTTAGGAAGAAAATATGGCATGAAGATAAGAGCGGTAAAATATTCAATTAAGTCAATTAAGATCAACTAGCCAACGAAGGAATCCAAAAGAAAGTAATTCTAAGTTAAGCAGGAAAGGATAAAATTAACAACCAAGGATCAAATGTAACAATTACAACTCATACACAGGTAACATAAGAACCTACGAATCCTAAATGGGCAATCTATTAGAAAATAAGTCCGAGTACGTATTCGTCACCTCGCATACACGGACTACAATAACCAAAGAAGACTCAACCCTAAGGGGTAGTTCCCCCACACAAGGTTAGGCAAGATACTTACCTCCAAGATTACAACCCGGTACTCAAAATTGGACTTCTCAGGCGAAAAGACCTCCGAACGGCTTAAAATCAACTAAAACAACTTCAAAATACACATAATACATATAAGGAATGATTCCGAATAATAAAGTTTCAACCTTTACAAAATTATAAAAATCGACCCAAAAGTCGACCCCCGGGCCCGCACCTCGGAACCCAAATTTCTTTACAAATTCCGACTACCCATTCCGATACTAGTTCACCCATACAAAATTTATCAAACTCCGGTATCATTTGGGCCTTCAAATCACGATTTTTGCATTTTAGAAATTTTCCTTCAAAACCCACAATTCCCCCAACCCAAAACACAAATTAAATGATAAAAACAAGAACTAATTCGTGAAATATAATTAATTATAATGGAAGAACACTTCCACATTCGATTTGTGTGAAAAACCCTCAAAGAATCGCCCAAAACCGAGTTCTAGAAGTCAAAATATGTTTAAAATGGTGAAACCCCCGATTTTGAGAACTTATATTCTGCCCAGGTATTTTGTGCATTGCGATCGCGGAAAAATCAATGCGATCGCATAGAAGAAAAGATGTCACTGACCAAAACATGTTATGCGATCGCTTAGAAGAAAAATGCTGCTGGCCAATTTGCACAGTGCGTTCGCGACAGTGAGAATGCGAACGCGTAGAAGGGGGATGTAGGCTTACGCGATCGCGGATGAAGTTATGCGATCGCAGTGAAGGAAAAGAAACTGGGGCCCAAGGTAACACTATGCAATCGCGATTACCTCTATGCGGTCGCATAGAAGGAAATCTGGGGGGGGGGGGGGGGGGTCAGTATAGTACTATGCGATCGCGACTCCTCCTGTGCGATCGCATAGAAGGAAACCAAATGACAGGTTCATCAGTTCAAGAATAGGTAAAATGGACCAGAAACCCATCTGAAACACTCACGGGACTCCCCGGTACCCCGTCCAACCTCACACACAAGTCATATAACCTAACATGGACTCGCTCGAGGTTTGAAAACACCTAAAATAACACTAAAACGACGAATCAAACCAAAAATCGAACTTAGGAATTTTCAAAACTTCAAGTATCAAGACTCGCGCCGAAACCTATCAATTCGACCCGTAATGACGTGAAATTTTGCAGACAAGTCCCAAATAACATAAAGGACCTATATCCACTTTAGGAATTCCATTCCGATCCCGATATCAAAATTTCAACTATCGGTCGAAATCGCCGAAATTCTAACTTTCGCCAAATTTCCTCAAATCACTCTACGGACCTCCAAATCCAATTCCGGACGCATGCCTAAGTCCAAAATCATCATACGAAGCTGTTGACATTAATCAAAACTCATTTTGAGGTCGTTTACACAAAAGTCAAACCTCCGGCCAACTCCCATCACTTAAGTTTCCAAAACTAAAAAATTTCTTCCAATTCGGCTCCGGTTTACCCGGTAACTGAATCTAACCACGCACGCATGTCGAAATACACCACGTGAAGTTGTTTATGACTTTACACCACAAAACAGAGCTTAAATTCCCAAAACGACCGGTCGAGTCATCACATCCTCAAACTAAAGTTAGACACGACACTTACCTTGATCTGCATGTCACTCACTGCGCAAGTACTGCTTTTCCTCTAGAATACACCTCCAAACCACTCATATCTAGTCATAATTAGCTTAATATCATCAATTATCGCTAAAGAAATCAGTTTTAATTCAATATTATAGATTTTCCGAAATATTCCCCCAAAACGTCAAAAACCCAATCCCGGGCCCGCTTGGTCAAAACCCGAAATTCAGACCAAACCCCGATTACCGTTCACCCCGAGCCCGGATATATAATTAGTTCTGTAACCGATCTCAATTTTAGGTCTAAATTCCCAAATTTCCAAATACCTTGTTTCTACACAAAAATCCCCACTCCCACCATGAAAATCTTAGATTCTAGGCTGAAATCTTGTAAAATGAAGTGAAAGATTAAAAGAAATGAGTTAAGAATCACTTACCTATGATTTGGGAAAGTAATTGCCTTTGAAAAATTCCATATGGTGTTTTTTGTATTTGAGAATTTTGAAAAATGAGAAAAATCCCGTCTAAGTCAAGACCTATCAGCTGCAAATGTTGCATTTGTGACCAGAGCTTCGCAAATGCGAATCCTTCGCATTTCTGCAGCTATCGAAAATGCGATCAATTCGTCGCAAATGCGAACAGGGACTTTCGCAAATGCGGTCCCTTTTTCTCGCAAATGCGAGACTACCCAGCCCTGCCCATACTCACAAATTCAAAGCTTCTTCGCAAATGCGAGGCTCACAATTGCGAGACCTACAGACCTGAAGCACACCAACAATTTTTTCTAAGTTCATTTCACTTTGTAGCCTATCCGAAACTCACCTGAGCCCTCGGGACTCCAAACCAAAAATTCACACAAGTCTTAAAACATCATGCGGACTTGCTCGTGCGATCAAATCCCCAAAATAACACCTAGAACTACAAATTTAGCACCAAAACCAATGAATTTCTCACGAATACTTTAAATTTACTATTTTCTCAACCGAAGGTTCGAATCACGTCAAATCAGTTCCGTTTCTCACCAAATTTCACAGATAAGGTATATATATCATAACGGATATGTAACGGGCTTCGGAACATAAATACTGGCTCGATATCAACATGATCAGACATTAAGCAAATTCTTTAAAATTATTAATTTTCAGTATTGCTATTTTAGTCAAGAATTCATATCTCGAGCTAGGGGCTTCGGAATTCGATTCCGGGCATACGCCCCATGTCCCCTATTTTTCTACGGACCCACCGTGACCGTCAAAACACGGGTCCGTATCCGGTTACTCAAAACGTTGACCGAAGTCTACAAAAAATCATTTTTAAAGCCAAAACAATTATTATTTCTTCAATTTTCCACATAAAAGCTTTTCAGAAATGTGCTCGGACTGCGCACGCAAATCGAGGAGGATAAAAATGAGGTTTTTAAGGCTAACTAACACAGAATTAGGTTTTAAAACATAAGATGACCGCCAACTCTCTATACTATATTCAATGCATGAACTCCCTATCTTAAGTGTTAAATTACCTAAATACCCTTCTAAGTAATTTAATTATTATTTTTAGTTTAAAAAAAACCGTCGTGCAAAACACCCCAAATCCTATGGATGTGTCTTTGATATTTATTAACTGGTTAGATATTAATCCTTCGCTTAAAAGTTATTTTGTTGTACATTAAACCATTTTTCGTAAAGAACGTTTATGTCAACGTCAATCCTAAAAAGAATTTTGTATTTGAAGAGGAAAAAAAGTTGTACATTTCTTGTCTATCTCATATTGTAAGTTTGCTTTTCATGTTCTCAAATTCCGACACGGTCGTATATTTTCATTGTTTAATTAATCTGGTATATATGTGCAGTACACTTTTATCAAACCTTTTAAAAATCAAAATTTGCTATTTGTTTTCGTTTACTTTTATTTCATAGAATTTCTTTTTGGTTATGGGAGTTATATTTGTTCGCATTATTTTAGTTATTTTAACATTTTTTCCATTTCAATTTATGTGAAGATATTTAACTAGCCACTGATTTTAATAAAAAAAGAAACACTTATTGAAGATTACTCTCTAACATAAGATATTGAAATTGTGTGGTAATAGAAAGTTTAAAACTAAATCGATACTAAATATAAAAATATTTCATTTCTTGAGACCAACTAATAAAAAGAGTGTCACACAATTTTTGATAGAGAGAATATTTTTGATTATTTTTCTGTCGTGAACTTCTGAATGATTAGATTTCTTTTTTAGCAACAGTTTTCTTGTTGGGAACTTGACTTCACAATTATTTGATTTCTAGAACTTAACAAATCTGTTGTCCGCGTTGTAGCCTTATTTTAGTTATTTTCATGAGGTTTTTTGCCTATTACCGTTGATATATAATTTTTATCTCTACTTTTGCAGTTACTAATAGATTCTACAGTTCAGTAAATATTTCTTTTTGGGTTATTTTGTTAACATTAGTTTTGTTACTTGATGTATTTTCGAGCTTTTACTTATTATTTTTTTGTCACGAAATGCTAATGTTAGCGTCTTTCCCAAACATGTTATCCGTAAAAAGGTTCATCCTTATTCTAACTCTTGTTGCTATCGGTATTTTGAATATTGCGCCACTTGTGATTGTGATACATCAAATCGTAAGATAATCTACCCTTCATGTCCTGCAACTATATTAAGGTACATGGTCTTAATTTCAATATGATGACGCCTTGCAGAGATGTTATCTCGTTGGATTAAAAGGAACTAATAGTTTATACTTAATTACCTCAAACTAAACCATTTTATGTAATTAATAAAAAGAAACCAAGCGGAATGTAACTTTTTATGTTGAATAAGGGAGACGATTGTAAAACAAACATTGATTTACATATAAATATGTCTACATGATTTTATAATTCAAACAAGAAATCTTAAAATATCCATATAATAAAAATTTATCGTTTTGCAATATGAATTTTATAATAATAATAAAGTAACATAAACGTGCAACACACGTTTAGAGGGACTAGTGGAACTAAGAAGGAGGGATGGGTTTCATCCTGGGAAAAGTATTTTGAGAAATAAAAAGGAACAATTACACTGTATATCACCCGGACCAATGCTATAACAAAAAAGCCCATATTTTGGAATTTTACCCGTTGGGTCCATATTTATATATCTTGAAATAAAATTTTCGTTGTTTAACCCAAACAATCTTCACTCTTCTTTTCTACATCTTCTCCTGTTCTTCTCTCCACTCCAGTTGCCACCTCCTCTATGCTAGTTACGAAGTCAAGACTTTGATATGCAAACCAAAGATTAAGTTGAGGGTGTTGGAAGCTTTTGAGAAATGAAAATTTATGAAAAATTATGCTCAAGTTTGCGTGGGTGCTATTGAAATTAACTAATAATAGTTTAAGAAGCTTCAACCTGGAGATTTGATTCAGTTGAACTAGTTTACAACTCTTTGTGAACGAATTTGGTAAGGTAAGATCGGGAAAACCCGAATTGGATTCTTGATTTTTGTTGAAATTTCTTCAAGATTGAAGCTCTGGATTGAGATTTTGAGCCTATTCTAATTTATGAGTTTATTTTACAGACTTGTCACGACCCCAAATCTCAACCACGGGGCTATGATGGTGTCTAACATCTACTTGCTAGGCAAGCTGATGCCAACCATAAAATTAACCAGCTTTATCAATTTAAAACAGAATAACAATAATTAACAATTGATAAAATATGAAATAGATATGATAAATCCGTAAATAACTCAACCAATACTAATGCAGGAAATACGAAGTCACAAGTACTTGAGCAACTAGAACACTACAAATATGGTTTGAATGAATTACAACCGTTCGAAACAAAGTAAACAATAAGAAAAAAAATATTATAGAAGGGGAGTTCAGGGACTGCGAACGTCGTGCAGCTCTACCTCAAGTCTCCCGAGCTAGTGGATCCGAGAAAACTCCTCTACGCGCTGCTATGACCAACACCAAAATCTGCACAAGAAGTGCAAAAGTGTAGTATGAGTACAACCAACCTCATGTACTATGTAAGTGTCGAGCCTAACCTCGATGAAGCAGTGACAAGACAATGGAAAGACATTCACTATAAACTTGTACTAATAATAATAATAATAATAATAATAATAATAATAATAATAATAATAATAATAATAATAATAATAATAATAATAATAATAATAATAATAATAATAATAATAATAATAATAATAATAATAATAATAATAATAATAATAATAATAATAATAATAATAATAATAAAGAAAACAGGAATATAGAAAAAGCAGTAAACTCATAAATAGGGGACCCGAAGGTCAACTAACAGCGGGCCCCAGAATAACATCATCTCGTAACCTCATATCATAGTACATAAATAGAGTACTATAACTACCAACAATTATAACACCTCTTACTCCGTTTAGGCGCGCAACCCAATCCAACATAAGCACAATATCTGTTGCGGCGTGTTACTAAATCTCAATATCATTGTGATGACCCAAAAGGTCATCATATGTAATTTAAGCCTTATCTGTGTTCCGAGGCTCTGAGAGTCTCCGTTAGTNTTTTTGATAATTAATGAATGAATATAGTTGACTTTGGTCAATATTTCTGGCAAACGGATCCGGACCCGTGATTCGACGGTCCCGGAGGATCCGTAGAAAAATATGGGACTGGGGCATATGCTCGGAATCGAATTCCGAGGTCCCAAGCCCGAGAAATGAATTTTTAAAAGAAATTGTTTTCTGAAAATAATAAAGGAATAAGAAAGTGAATAATTATGTGAAAACAGTGTTACCAGGCCCGTATTATGGTTCCGGAGCCCGAAACAGGTTTATTATATATTAAGTGTCTTATTTGTAAAATTTGGTGTAAAACGGGCGTGAATTGAGTGGTTTCGGATCAAAGATGA
>ML265030.1:43554-67330 GCA_005239495.1 Nicotiana undulata | reverse complement strand
CACGCCCGTTTTACACCAAATTTTACAAATAAGACAAATAATATATAATAAACCTGTTCCGGACTCCAGAACCATAATACGGGCCCGGTAAAACGGTTTTCACATAATTATTCACTTTCATATTCCTTTATTATTTTCAGAAAACAATTTCTTTTAAAAATTCATTTCTCGGGCTTGGGACCTCGGAATTCGATTCCAAGCATATGCCCAAGTCCCATATTTTCCTACGGACCCTCCGGGACCGTCGAATCACGGGTCCGGGTCCGTTTACCATAAATGTTGACCAAAGTCAACTATATTCATTTATTAATTATCAAAACTCATTTTTATTAAATTTTCACATAATAGCTTCCCGGCTACACGCCCGGGATGCGCACGCATATCGAGGTGAGGGTAATAGAGGCTCTCGAAGCCTCGGAACAGAGATATAGCTTAAATTACTTAAGATGACCGTTTGGGTCATCACATCCGCCAATCACTGCAGGATACTAAGACAGCAGGACCAATTTAGCATCGTCATTCCCGGAAATCGCAGCAATTTTTGGTATATGTAACATAAGTAATAACTCAACTCATGATTGATAAAGAAAATATGAAGTTGCACTTATAGAGTCATTTAACCACATAACATATAAAAAGCAGAACGTTGAAGCGACATAAGTACAAAAAATATAAGTGCACAGGTTGACGCATTGCAGTAAAACCAATCAGGGATTCTTTTCTTTCTTTATGACCCTGCGAACCTTGTTGCTAGAGAGTTGATAATTGAAGTCATCATCTGGTCCTACTGTTGATGCCTTATTAGCGGATCTAGTCTTCTTATCATACGTCTTCAAAGGAGATATTTTTACATTGCAAGCATCACCGTCTTCTAACAACGATGATCCACTTTCTGATACGCTTTTATCGATGGGAGTTTGCAAAATAGACTGCTGACTTTCGGCCATTACATCCTTCCAACAACCAAAAAATTTAATACCAGTTGGAGAGCAATACTGTTGTTACTTGCATAGTTTTGACTATAATTGTTAAACAAATAAATAATACTGTAAAAATTTAAATTTTATGGAATTTACCCCGAAAAGCTTATCTCCACTTGAGCTTTGTCCATAAAAAAACTTTGGATCCTGTTAAACAGAAATTAAATAGAACATTCATTCAACGAGTGCAAAAGTATTTATACTTAAATTTTGTGTTAGGAGTTTTGTGAGGTAAAAAAATTTACGGTGATATTGTCTTCGAATAAACTGTGGCTGTATTCCTTTAAAAGATCATCATCATCACTAAGCTTAAGAACTTTGTATACTTCGACCTGAGACTCAATATTCTCTTGCTTAACAATAACCTTGAACATTAATTTTTTATAAAGAATAGCGTCCAATTCACTTGGATAAGAACAGTCAGCATCCGCAAGTGAATTCTACACCAAAATTCATAGGTTAGAAGTATTTTTATAGTTAATCAAAATAAGTTTTGTAGTATATTCCTTAAGTTCTTTTGTGGACCTCCCTATAAGCTGCATAGCCTCTCGATTCCAAAGCAACAATCAGATAAAAGCGGTTCCATCCATAACTCGTACTTGAAGCCTATACATGCAACTCAATTTTAATTAAACTTATGTTTTTTTTTTAATATATAAAATTTTAAATAAACATAGATAGTAATTACCTGTGAGTACATGAAAATTGATCTTCATTGCATTTCTTACAAAAGTATTTATTTCCAACTTTATCAACTTTTCGACTACACTTGTTGCATGCCAAGTATGACCATCCTCGGTCAAGTTCCAAACTTACCAATTCTGCCGCAATCCAACAGCTACTTTCCTATTTTAAAAAACCAAAAGTTTATTGTAAATGCAAAACAGAAAACATAAAGTACATATAATTGACAAAGTTAATTAAACTCACTTGCGTGCACTGAACTAAATCCGTAATAGTTTTAAACTCTACAATTCCTTTGTCTAACTTATCTCTAACAGAGTAACTTCTGAGAACTTGTTTGAGTGATTCGCTCAATATTTGACTGACGTGCTGCAAGTAACCTACATAAGTCAAAAATTGTTATTTATAAATACTATTGTTATATTTTGTGTGCATAATGAAAAGGAGTATACACGTGACAAACCTCGATTTAAATTCAGTAGACTGTGGCAACGTAGAGTTTATCGATATCTTTTTCTGAAACCAACAGCTACGCACAGAGTAATTGCCTATGTATGAAATGAAAAATAAATAAATATTGTAGACATAAAAATATTTATACACTAAGCCGGAAAAAAACATGTAATATAGGGTAAACCTTGATATTTTTGAGGTTTCATATGCTGAAAAACAACAATCAACGGCTCGTCGGTCGATTCATTAAAGTAATGTTGAATTTGATCTACATGTTCGCTCCATAAGGTTGCCACAATCATGTTCCTCCTATACGTTGCATGGTAAGGTTAATATAGACATATATAGGTAAGCTGTCCATAAAATAGTATTTAAATCTTTCAATTACTTACTGATCATCTTCGAGTACAATATTAATAAACACACTTTCGTCGTCTCCTTGCTTGTAGGTCTTAACATCTTCATAGGTCACAACCTGAACAACAACATCTATCTATCTATCTATATATATATAGAGAGAGAGAGAGAGAGATAAAAGTGAGTAATAGTTTTACCAATACCATTATTTCATTACAAATGAAAAGAAGAATTACCACATAATTCTGTCTCATCGACATCATGTTGATTTGTTAGTTGGTCAAAAGGGCGCAAGTTAAAGATGTTCATATGAAATGAAGGATCATTTGTTTCCTCAACAAATGTCTTTTGAGTAAATCTCAGCCTCAGGTTGTGTGTCGTAGTCCTCAACTTCAGATTATTTGGTCCGACGACAAAGTAGTTCATACGATATAAGCGAAGTTCATGTATCTTGTTCCTAAAAAACTTGAGAACATACTTTCCGATTGAAGCATGTATACGATCACCATACAAAATCAGATTCATTATTAGCGCGCAATTATGAGCTCGTATATAGCGGAGATCACTGCCTAAAATTATCCTACCTATTTCATATGAAAAACCAGAATGCTATATAGAGAATTTATGCAACTTAAGTGAAGTTATCCTAAAGATTTTATATCAATTTTCAAAATGCTATATAGATAAGTTATATGACATATACATACAAATCTGTAAGATAAAGGCAAAACTACGAAATATGAAGCCATTCTGCCGAACTTGAACGTAGAAGTATAAGTTTTAGGAGTGAAGATATGATGAACAATGTATAAGAAGCATAATGGTACAACAGTTATTTTAAGTTTTATCAACAATCAGTCGCATATAAATTCGAATCTTTACGCTATTTTATGAATGATGTTTATGAAGGATAAAGAGAAGTAAAAGTTCCCAGGTTTGAAAAATCAAAATGGAAAGGGCTAGTGAGGCTATTAATCTAACTGCTATAATTTTGGAATTCGCACATCCCAATTCAGATAGCTACGTAAGGCTATTAATCTAACTACTATAATTATGGAATTTGCACATCCCAATTCAGATAGCTACATCAGTGATAAATATAAGTTTTATGAACAATCTATAAGTGAAAAAATAGCCGACACTTAGCAGGCTGCCACAAAACAGATGAACTTAGGAACATCAACTTCACCAACTTTCTCATAATGCTAGATTAATGTGACTTATATGCGACTGATGTAGTTGCCCAAGTCCTCCTTATATAGAACGCGACTACATTAATAAGTTTGAAAGTGTGACAAAGTTTGATATGTTACCTTAGAATCCTGTAAAACCAATTCAATTGTATATGGTGTTTCCGACTTAAAGCGATCCGGCATTACCTNTTATCACTGATATAGCTATGCAAAACAATTTGGGAGTGACAAGTGGAATTCCCTAATGCTAACACCTGTTAATAAATTGGACAACTCTCCAATATAGTTAGAGTTATGTCTTCAAAGTCCACACGCTCAGATAATTCAAATCTCCTAATGCCTTCAAAGTCCCACACGATATGGTAATTCAAATCTCCCATGATTTATGGGATCCATTACTCCCACACTCACAGGTAATTCAATACCCACGTTTTGGCTTTTACTCCCACAGTCAGAGGTAATTCAATTCATATTCCCACGTTCACAGAAACTTTCAGTTTCCCACACTGTATATCTAATTCAATTCCCACGTTTTGCCTTACTACTACTGGGTATTGAATTACGTCTCCATTATCCCGCGCTGTATATGTAATTCAATTTCGAAAAACTGCCTTACTGGTACTGCTCCAAAAACCTCGCCATTATCCCACCATTGATTTAACTCCCAAACGTGGGCTTCCAACTCAAAAAACCATATTTTATCTGCACATCTCTCTCTCTCTCTCTCTTTATATATATATATATATATATATATATAAAGAGAGAGAGAGAGAGAGATGTGCAGATAAAATATGGTTTTTTGAGTTGGAAGCCCACGTTTGGGAGTTAAATCAATGGTGGGATAATGGCGAGGTTTTTGGAGCAGTACCAGTAAGGCAGTTTTTCGAAATTGAATTACATATACAGCGCGGGATAATGGAGACGTAATTCAATACCCAGTAGTAGTAAGGCAAAACGTGGGAATTGAATTAGATATACAGTGTGGGAAACTGAAAGTTTCTGTGAACGTGGGAATATGAATTGAATTACCTCTGACTGTGGGAGTAAAAGCCAAAACGTGGGTATTGAATTACCTGTGAGTGTGGGAGTAATGGATCCCACAAATCATGGGAGATTTGAATTACCATATCGTGTGGGACTTTGAAGGCATTAGGAGATTTGAATTATCTGAGTGTGTGGACTTTGAAGACATAACTCTAACTGTAGTGGAGAGTTGTCCAATTTATTAGCAGGTGTTAGCATTAGGGAATTCCACTTGTCACTCCCAAATTATTTTGCCTTTATTATTCTATATAGATAGATTTGTCTAGGTAAAATTTGGATCACAAATTTTGCATTTGAAAATATATGCATATGCAGCACTACTCCGTTGTTAACAATGTAATCAAATGATATAAAATGTAAAGGCCTTAAAGGCAAAACCCATGTACTTCAAAAATGCCCTTAATGTTAGTACGTTTGAAGTACATCCGATTTCTGAGGTTTTTATCTAAAGTCTACAACTTTAGATAAAATTTAGGAAGAAGTGCAGAATTAGTCACTAATTAGAGTATTTTTTAGTCACTGCTTTAATAAAATTTTACGTGGTGTAGCATCTTCTGTTTTAAATTTTAGGACATCATGTCTTTAACTTCATATGTGCAGTGTAAATATTAAGAACATGGTGTCCTTAACTTCATGAGTGTTGTGTAAATATTAGGACGCAATGTCCTTAACTTTATGAGTGTTGTGTAAATAGTAAGGACAAGTGTCCTGCATTTGCACCTTCTGTTGTTAAACTTTAGGACATCATGTCATTCCATATGTGCAGTGTAAATTTTATAGACATGGTTTCCTTAACTCCATGTGTGCAGTGTAAATGTTAAGGACATAGTGTCCTCAAATTCATGAGTGATGTGTGCATATAAAGTACATTGTTCGCTTAATGTCTAGAAGTTAAGGACATTTCAGAAACGTTTGTCCTCAATATTAGATTCCTAATTCAATATTTCAAGACGTTTAAAAAATTATGTCCTAACGTTTACTTGTTTCGCTTAATGTTTAGAAGTTAAGGACATTTCAGAAACGTTTGTCCTCGATATTAGATTCTTAGTTCAATATTTCAGGACGTTTAAAAAATTATGTCCTAGCATTTACTTGTTTCGCTTAATGTCCAGAAGTTAAGGATAGTTCAGAAACTGAATTTGATTATCGTTTAATCCCCACAAAACAAACTCAAGTAAGGAACTAGAGGCGAATCCAGGATTTAAATTCTATGGGTTCAACTTTTAAAGTTTTAAGCATTAAACCCATTATATTTTTAAGTTATGAGTTCATATATACTAGTTTGTAATTTTAGTGAATTTTTACATACAAAAACTTACTCCGCCTTAAAAGTTATGGTTTCAGTTGAACCCATTGATACTACGCTACAACCGCCACTGTAACGAATACATCTTCCCAATAACAGTACAGACAAATCCCAGTAGCTAATTTGATTCAATTTTCACGAAATCAACAAAGCTTAGGTAGTCGTCTTCTCCAAAATCGGCTCCACAAATTTTCGAGAAATACTAGCAAATTAGATCACAAATGGTCCAAATCTGTAGAATCCACTCACAAAGGTGTTTCGCGACAATTATTTTGAACACCCAATTGATTTTGAATACCCAACTTTTTAGAGAGACGAGAGCTTAGTTGTTGGAGTGAAGCGAGAGTTTTGAGATTTTGATAATGAAAAAGGGTTGAAACGAAAAGAGATGAAAAAATGGTAAAAACGTCTATCATTAACTGCAACAAAGTAGTGGCTATAGATATCATCTTAAAATCTGGCCACCCCGTTCCATTTTCACTAAAATTTATAACTTTAGATAGGGGTGGGCATAAAATCCGAAAAAATGAATTTCGAACTGAACCGAATTAATTTGGTATTTTGGTTTCGGTTTTTTCGGTATCTCGGTTTATTTCGGTACAGAAATTTTGATATTTCGGTTCGGTATACGGTATTGGGTTTTTGATATTTCGATATTTCGGTATACTGAAATAGTTTAGTACAAACCCAACTTTTTTTTTTATTTCTAGTCAATAACTTTAAGCGCACACCTCAAAAATAAAAAACCCCTAATTTCTTACCCTTAGGCTTTATCAAGGTTCCACCAAGCAGATTACGAACTTCTAGAAATTTTGACGCAGAGATAAGAAGTGTATAGGCAGTCAACTATCTTTGGCATTGAGCTTGAATGGACCGTTCAACTATACTTTTTTTTGCTTTAGGATAAAGTTTGGCTTTATAATAGAGGTATAAAAGGAACTGTTTCTTTTTACCTGTAAGTTATAATACTTAGGTGCAACTTTTTCTCTTGTATTAGCCAATGGTATTATAAGATGCTTCCTTGCATTGTCTTCGTGTTTAGTCAAATGCTAGTAAATAATACTAGTTGTATTGGTTTTAAAAGTTGAAATATTTTTTCAATCCGAAGAGCTACAGATTTGAATAGGCACAAGCCTTATAACATAGATTTGGTTTAAACCGAAACTGTACCGAACAAAAATAAAAAATACCCGTACCGAAATATTTTGGTACGGTATTTAGTATACACAATTGATAAACCGAATACCGAATCGAAATTTTTAAATATTAAACCGAAATACCGAATCCCACCCCTAACTTTAAATGCTGATTATGCTACTTCAATCACGTAGATCTAAAGTTATATAAATAAAAAAAAGGAATTAAAGATACAACTTAAATAGTGGCCCCAAAATCAAATATTTGTGTTACCCTGGTAAGTTGTAATTAACTTCTTATTGAAAAACTAACTTAAATAGTCGCTCATCCAACTGTTTAAGCTAAAAATAATCGGTATGTATAATATATATAATCAAATCATCTATCATTACACTTTGTAAATTGTAGAAATCTTTTACCTCCTATAGCAATGATATACACATATTTATTATAAATTAAAATTATTTTAAAATATTATTTTTTATAGTTGCCTTTTATATTTTATATCAAAATAAGTATTTATAGTATATACTACCATTGAGGCATGAAATACACTATTTATGTCTTTCCTCTCTCTTAGACATCTGGGCATACCTATTTTTAAGGTGTTTGTTATTCATGAATACATGACAGTGAATACATGTGAATATATGTGGTACATCTGGACTGCCATGTTTTTAGGTACTTTTTACAATTGTATGCATGAATGCATGTGAATACATGCGTGTGCAGCTGGACTTCCCTGATTTTAGGTGCCTTTTGTTCCTGTATTCATGAATACATGGCAGGAATACAAGTGAATACATGCGCGTACAGCCGGACTGCCCTAATTTTAGGCGCTTTTTACTATTGTATTCATGAATATAACAGCGCAAATACATGTGCATACATCTGGACTGCCCTGATTTTAGGCGCTTTTTTGCTGCTATATTCATAATTACATGGCGCGAATATATATGAATACATGCGCGTACAACTGGATGATCCTGAATTTTAGACGCTTTTTGCTGTTGTATTCATGAATACAACAACGCGAATATACTACCGTAACAACTGAATAATAACTGTAGAAAATAATTATATATATAGTAGCTATACGAAGTTAATAGCTACTAAACACCGGTGGTTTATGAAAATTCCTCTAAATTGTAATATATATATATATATATATATATATATAACATTTATAAAAAATCCTTACGTCTCACAGTTACTGGGCTGTAAAGCCCATTGGGAGTTTCTGGACTGATCCCTTGAAGTAGTCCATCAAAACTCAGATTGGGTCCCACATTTCCACCTCCGCAAGTATGGAAGCAAAGAACCTTGGAGAAGGGGCCAAATCTCAAACACAAACCTTTATAATTTCCCTTTCATCAATCTCTCCATAGAAACCCTAAACCTCAACAATTAGCAAATAGTTGGATCTTCAATTCAATGGGATTTTTCAAAAGCACATTCTCGTTCGTTGTGGGTACGGGTTTCGGAGTCTACTTGGCCCAAAACTACAACGTCCCAAATATCCAGAAGCTCGTTAACACTGGCCTTGTCATCGCCAAGCATCTTGAAGAGAATTATCGGAAACCCAAAAAGAGGCCAGACGATGAAGAGTAGTACCGGGTTTCTTTACGGCGTCGTTTTCTAATTACCCAGGTGCTTAGTGTTTTGATTTTTTTTTTAAACTATTGTAACCTCTATGGTGGGGATTGAGGAAGGGGTTATCAAATTAGATTTTTCTTGGGAGTGTTTAGTTTTGGGAATTGTGAGAATATACTGAATTTTCATTGTTTTTGTTTATACGATTCATCAATGAAATTTGAAAGGAATTTTGCTTTTCAATTATTTTGTTTAGACAATTGTGACTTGGAGTTTGATGTTCCTTTTATTACTTTTATATGTGCATTTAAAAGAATAATATGAGAATGAAGGAGGACGAATTGTGATGAAAATGAAGTATATATAGTCTTTCCGAATTAATTTGAGATTGAGGCATAGTTGATTAATATTTTTAAAGTGTTAACTGTTAATGGAGGATAAATTTAAGATGGGAATTGTCCAATGATCAATAAATCCAGTGGTGAGAAGGTGATCAGTCAAATGTGAGAATGTTCTTGAATTTAATGAACCTATCTATCTCATGTTAACAGCCGAATCTCAAAATATACTGGAATTAGCACGACTTGCCAAAGGGATAAAGAGGAATTGCAAGGTTACATCACATGTACAATGAGACAGATACCTGCTGTAATCTTCTATTATACATGGTTTGGTTTATTTTTCTATTGAAACGGATTTGCTAATGAATTTGGGTCCTTGACAATCAAAGTATATGCATTTTATTTCATTTTATTGTTTTTATCCTTTTAACAGCAGCCAGGTGGCTAAGTTTATAACAAGAATCTGAAAGGAAAAACAAACATATGCATGTAGAGGGCACACTGCTATTCTCTATCTCATGAAAGGTCCTATGATAAGCCTAGGATTCTTCCAGGCTCAAGTTGAACTTATGAAATATCCTACAATAAGTCTAGAATTTTACTACATTTTAGACTTGAAATACAAGTGAACCGAAAGTTGGACTTAGCATGCTTTCTGCATCTTGTTTTACTGATTTACAAAACTTGGTTCTAAATAAGCCCCTAAAAGAGAGGTCTGGCGCTTAAGCTTAATCTTGTAACAAGTTGGATCTACGACACTTCTGTGCTTGATGAAGCTTTTGGTATGGTAATCAATATGTAACTAGTTGTTGTGCAAGTCTGACTGAATTTTTTTCTTGTCAATATGATGACTTCCAACATTGTATAGAAAAAAACAATTCAGAATATTTGCAACTTAGCACTGGTCCAAGGAACTTCATCTGTTTATGAGCATTTCAAGTTGTATGTTGCTAGCAAATGGTCACCAGATGTTTACCTAAGCCTACATCCTGCTTATATACTGCAAGTGTTGCTGACAGCAAAAAAGAGTTCATTCTCTATTGGTACCTCTGACGTCAAAGTGATAGAATGATTTTATTTTTCCGCAGTGACTGATACATAAGTCATGAAGATGTAATTCATTATCTTTTACCTCATATAGATATCTGTTCCGGACATTAATTTTCAGGATTCAATCAAGCAATTTTTCTTCACTGGAGATTAAGCAGAAAATATATGCAGCAATACCTAGCAAGTGTTTCAGATATGCAGCAGTCCTGACCAAGAAAGAAGTAGCGGAGGTTGAAATAATTTACGTGATGAAGCAGTGAAAGAAACAGATAATAATTTCTCTGGGCATGTTTGTTCTTCTGCAGTATGCTTGCGGTTAAAATTAGCAATGATTCTAGCTGACAATGTTTTATGCTACCTGTGCTATTTATGCATTTGCACATATTAAGATGCATTCAAAGTTCTTCATTAGTATCCATGTTATCATGCATTAAATTCACCGTTAAGGTCTGGTTGAAGGGTTGTTTACTAGTTTAAAGGACACCATTTCTGTGCAGGAAAGAGTTGATTTTATGAAGGGCTGAGTGTAACTCAAGCTTAGTTTACTTTTTCAGTACTAATTGATGTCAGGTACTTTGGCTAGCTTGTTGGAAAAGTTGCAAAGGTGGTACGGAGAATGATTCTCAGATCTGATTTAGGCATCGCCACCCACTTATTAGCTGTCCATGTGTCAAACTAGTTTTGCGATGAGACAGAGAGTGATGCTAAACCCCACTTAAAGCTTTATTCCTATTGTTTATTACCAAATGCACTTGAGAGTTAATTTGCATTCAGTTTGTTAGAGCCTGGCTGGTAGTATTAGAGGAGTTTTCAGGAATCAGCCTTTCCACATCTATCAATTCAGAGACCCAGGGCGCTTAGAAGAAGTGTTTCTTCACTTGGTTGGCAGCGAAAGAGAGATTTTGATAGCTAAAAACTTGAGGAAGAAGAGGATTACATATATCAGTTGGTGTTTTATGTGTAAGAGTTTGGGCGAAGACGGGGACCACCATTTATATAGTGAGATAGTATCTTGCTTGTGATGGGAAACCTTTAGATGGCTCAGACTTCAATGGATGATGCCACACACTGTGAAGGAAGCACTGTTCACCTAGACATTTAGAAGAAGAGGAGAAGACAGAGGTTATGGGATGTTGCTCCACTAGAACTCATGTGGATTGTATGGAAGAAATAAGAGAGCTTGAAGGGGAATAGTAAATGAAATTGCATATTTGAGGAATAACCCCTTGTCCCTTATTTCTTTTGGTGCACCCATAAGATTCCAATTTGTATTGAAGATTGGATGTTTTTCTTAATGAATCATCTCTTTCTAGATCTTGTACCTTTTGGTTTACCACTTTTATCCAGGAGTTCCCTCCCCATCATCAATGAAATTATTTTACCTTATTGAAAAAAAACATTTGATAAAGGAGTTCTGTCCTTAACTTTTGGTGTACTTTTCTTCTTCTATATGCTGATACAAATAAGTCCCTATGTGGCACAAACAGAGCACATCTAGAACATTTTGATTTCTTGTATCCCTTCTTATGTGCTAACTTTGATGCTAACATTGTTTTATTGCTTGCATTAGTGTCTTATTTTATCTTGATTTCTTTGGACACTTGCTTGGATTGGTGGATTTCTTATAATTTGTGTCTGTTGGGAAAGATGCAGAGCAAGAACATTTTCTTTTTTATGTCTTGAAGCTTTCTCTAAACTGCTAGTCTTATGGAAGTTCTCAATTAAGGTACACAGTCTTTATTTTCCATAAGTGTGTAAAGTGTGCTCAGGTGTTACACCAGTTGGGAAACGCACAAAAGAATGAATGTCATCCTTTTGTGTCGGTTGGGAAAGATGCAGAGCATGAACATTTTCTTTTTGTGTCGTGAAGCTTTCTCTAAACTGCTAGTCTTATGGAAGTTTTCAATTAAGGTATACACTGTCTTTATTTTCCTTAAGTGTGTAAAGTGTGCTCAGGTGTTACACCAGTTGCTTATTTTCTTCAATGATCCAACTGATGGACCTCTTGTTCTGGAGACCTGATAAATATTCAATTCTGCCACATAAAGTGCTCCTCTACATTGGTATTCTTTCTATTTATCTTTTCGTTTCTTTTGTTTACCATGCCAGCTTGATTTTGTCTGTTTGAGGTAGGGGTTAGACCACTCAGTGACACCATAATAGAGAACTAGATTTGGGAAGGTCAGTGTACAGTTATGTGCTACTGAGTCTGTTGTTTCTTGGTCTTTTTGGTGCTCGCACTGTGATGTGGATCTTCAGCTTTGAGGAAAACCGGGTTCTTTTGCATCTCTTGTGATTTCCTCTGTATGGTATGGGCTTTTCCAGCTTCTCACTTGACTGGGCCTTCGGTTGGTAGTGATTTCAGACAGGAGGATATTCTTTTGTCCTGAATTACACTGTTATTAACACAACACTCTTATCTTCATCATCAAACTCTTGCCTCATTGTGAGAAGTCATGATTGATTTAAATTCTCACAGCTTAGCAGAAATCATAGTTGAATATTGGAATTGTTATCTTCTTGGCTCGTTGATCTTAATTATTTACTGGCTTATTAAATATTAGCGAGGGACACATTGCTTGATATATAGATATCAAATGAGCAAAAGTGTGCGTAATTTAGATTTCAGTGTTTCAAAAATCCATTCATGTATTTTACATTGCACTATTCCGATTTGATTTCTATTTCAAATTGATCGATATCAAGATGTTTTGCTGCGTATTTCTTCTTTTCTCTACCCAGAGTTGTGTTGATTTGACGGTGGATACCTGAAACCATTGACAGGTAGATCAGTGATCTTAATTTTTCAGATGTAATTGGTTCGGTCGTATAATTGTCTTTGCTTAGATATTCTTTTAAGTTGGATCTGGGTTTATTCTCTGTAGCATATGAGGTGTCGAGTTCATAGAATTTAGAATCTTGGTGAGATCTTTTGACAGGATATGCAAAAGAATGCCAGGAAAGTTCTAAACAAGGCATCATCCCTAAAACATCTTCATTTCCAAATAGCAATCCTAGCTCCATTTCCCAACTTAATATCTGATGTTGCTATCAGATTCCTCCCTTACCTTCATCAGTCCCTTCCACAAGTCTCCTCCCTTACCAATTCCACGGCAAGTAAGCCTGGTTATCCAACTACCTTCAAGTATACAAAAAAAGGAGGAGCTCTATTCGACAACATTGGGAACTTGAGGAGTTTCAGAACTTTCTGTAGCTTCTACTGTACAAGCAAGGCATCACCAGTGCAGATCAAGACATATTGAGGTAGGAAAATCTGAGCAATGAATGATTTACTGTCACATCCTTCTATCATATGTTACTGAAGGGAAACAGTATGATTTTCCATCCCTCAGTATGGGTACAAGAGTGCGAAAACAAAATTCTTTTTGGTGTGGTCAACAGACATGTGAAACCATACCTTTTTTTTTGGTAAGAAAGAAATAAGTAAATTTATTCATCAAAACATCTGTACCAAGATTGTACTGAGAGTATAATACAAAAGCTTGCTGGACATGAATCCTTTATGAGTGTAAAGATTACATGAAATCTAACATCATATCAGTATCATAAATTTACAAAAGAAGCCTTACACCAAAATTTCAAGTTCTGAATACGTCTATATTTGACAAAAGTAACAGTGTCCTCTTTTCCTTGAAACACTTTTCTCTAACCATATCCAGAGTCTTCCAAATCTGTTTTTGCTTCTTCCTCATCTTCCAGTCCTGCCACCTGCTCAAAATTATAATAGAACTCAAGCTGTCTTTGTTCTTTTTCCACTTTCAGGCGTTTGCTTCTTAGTCCACTGTTAGATATAAGTCAGATGAACTTTGGGAAGTTGGAGTATCATTTGAGGGTGAATTACTACTGCAGGAGAGGTAGTCTACCTCTTTGCTATGTGTACGCCAATGATCAATTTTTGCCAATTTATCTGGTGCTGAACTTGGAAGTGGCTGTGAACGAAGAATTTCCAGAATACTCTCTGCTTTTCCCAGAAGTAAGATGGCAGAACGGACACCTTTTGCTCTCTCTTCAATGGTGCCATGGTGGCATTGCATGGATATAACTCTTTGTAGGTTGGTAAGACAAGCGCCTGTTATATCCACGATCATTGATGACAATCTGTCAAACATGATCTTGCTGTTATCTAACTCTTTCCTACCAGAACTTTGAAGAAGTGTTTCACATACTCTGTACATACAGTTTGCTGCCAACATATTGGTAGGCCATCTTGAGGGTGATTCCTTTAAACAAGCATTCAAATCTTTCTTTCTAAATTCGACGAATATTTGCTTTGCTTTCTCAGAGAGTCCTTCAAGCACGTCTTTTGGATTTTGCCCTTCAGTGGCTGTCGTGCGGAGATCGACATCCAGCCACTTGTAACATAAGTCAACTCCTACCCACACCAACTCTGTCGCCTTCCTGATGTATGCTAGGTCTTTTCCAGCATCCAGGTTCTCTTCCACAACTTTGATGTACATGAGACCTTCATACACACACCTTATTAATTCCTTGATTGAGTGGAAATCAATGTCTGGAAGTGCAATTGCGATGCTTGTCAGCGTCACTACAGGAAGAGCCCAGCTATTAGGAGGTTCTTCGGAATCTAAAGAAGGAATTTGAGCATGGTCAAATTCATACACTCCGCTGAATCCAGGTGATGACTTCACCTTCTCCAGAAGTTGTATAAGATGTTTAGGCTGCTCCTTTTTCCCCATCCCGATCCAGTGACCTACCACATCACTGTTGCTTTGCATCATCAAATCAATTAATGCTTCCTCTCCTTCAAGGTGTAAAACATAGTGGCTAAGATCTGGCTTTAGACTGGCTTGCGACTCTATATCATGACTCGGCACCATATTGTTGCATTTCAGCATCCTGATTGCTTTCCGACAGCTTATCAATAACCAACTTACCGAGAAAGTGGAAATGAGCCGAACTAGCTTACTGAGTGACACCATCATAATTTGCATCCAAATACAGAAATCTAGAAGTCTGTTCTTTGTTTTATGAGCGAATTTTCTACCATGCCGGCCACAAATTCTGAAATCCAACGGGGATTCTTTCCACTGAAGCAGGATCCGGATCCAGTAGTTCTCCACTTTGAACAACTTGGCTTTGCAGGCATTATTTGTTTTTTTGGGGCAGCGATAATTTATGGCTATGAACCATCTAAAAGCTGGTGCAATAGTTCCTACTCCTATTGCCACAGTCTGAGTTACAAGAATCAAGGTTGTGGACCACTTGTATTCAGAGTCTCCACTACAAAAGTTGAAGCTCCGATGGAGAAAGTAAGTCCTAAGCATGGCTTCAGCATAAATTACTGTGCTCAGAAGGCAGAAACCTCCAGATGCAGTGCATGTTGCTAAGCGCCCTGCCACGAAGTGGGGGCTAGAGGTATAGGCCATGGTCCAGAATTTCATCAGCTCATCCTTCAGTTTCTCAGTTGTGCATTTATGGGTGATGCCGCATTCTTTGTTTGCTAACTTGTATTTCTTGTTATATTTCAGGTCCAAGTAACACTTTGTAGTTGGTATTGCCACAGCTGAGGAGATCAGTTGCAGAAGCAAAACAAGCATAAGAAACATGAGTGCTATATGCTCTTTGCAGAAAACATAGATTACACCAGTAGCTAATTGTATGCCAATGTTGACAATGGCTGTGATGACGAAAATACCCAAAGCCATTATGTTCATCAACAGCTCTTTGTTCTCCATGAGTCCTAAAGAAGGCATAAAATTAGCAATTACCGTACAGATTAGAGCAGCACTGCTAAGTTTTGTCAGCTGATCTTGTCGACGAGGCATAGAGGTATTTAGATCAACAGACAATTTTGTGGCAACTGCTAGAAGTGTCAAGGTTGTAGCATTGAGAGAGAAGAAGTTGCAAGGGAACCAGAATTTTCTATAGCGCAGGCCATGAAGGGTATCCATTGCCATAGCAAGCGCACAAGCTGCAGATGCTGCTGCTACATAGATACCGATCCATGGCATTGGCTCGCTGAATTTTGAGTCATCTAGGTTGCCATCTATGGTGCAACCAATCTTCCCCATCTCGTATGAATCTCTGCTCCAGTTATCTCTTAGTGAAAAGCTGAAATATTTATCAGTGGTGGAGCTTTTGTATGCTATTCTGAGGAGTTCTTGTGGGTGTCTCTACCTCTTGGTGTTTGTCTAGGTTGCTGTTTTGGATGAAACCATATCTATTTGATTGTTCGACTATCTTCCAAGCTATTTCCAGTGTTTTCCAAGATTTACTATTTCTGGATCTGGTAAACATCTTCAGTCTCATTCTTTGGTCATTGATGATTCTAAAGGCTGCTGCAAAGGTCAGCAAGATGGACGAGGGACTTTGACATGATTGATTCCTCTGCTATATTTTACTATCTGTTGAAACTTGAAAGTCAAGCGCATGTTTAGAATTCTGGAGGTTTCTCTGGAGAGCCCACATAAGTGTGGTTCAAAAGTGGTTGCCAAGATTGTCTGCTAGTTAGGTGGACAAAACGTATAAAATAACTTGGTGACTACGCTGATTAGCTAACTTGATGGGTCCAACATACACTGATTATATAGAAAAATGGTTTTTTCCAGATTGTGCTGGCTTGTGAAGTCTCACTAGCCACCTTCTAATTGTTTTAAGGTATTTTTATAAAATAGAAATTATTACTGGTCCCCACCCACTATGCAACCGAGCTGACGTAATACACCTAGAAGTAAAGAGGATTAAATATTTTTATAAAAATATTTTAAACCTTTTATATACAGTATAATTTTGGCAAAGAAAATTCAGATGAACTCTTGTTGCCACCCTAACTTCGCCCATGCTTGTGCTTACAATCTCATGTGAGTTTTGTTTTCACCGATCCCATTTAATAGGAGGTTTTCCTTTATATATAAAAAAGAATAGAAAAGAAAAAAGAGAAAAAGTTCAAGGCTTATTAGTCAATACTCAATAGTATACAAACAATACAAGGTGTGTGTTCGATCTCATTGTCTTTTTACTCTTTAGAAGGAAGCCTACCCACCCCTGCAACATACTCTTGTCCGAGGGAATGGGTTGACTTTTCAGTCCACATCCAGCTCAATTGACCTTTCTCGTATGCGACCCTAACTAACATTACTAGAAATTGCCTTCTCAAAATCGAGATCAAATGACTAACCATTTATGACTTTTCTTTACGGGTACTGGTTCCACAATATTGAATTATTTTTTGGTTTTTCGTTTTTTCACGACTCTAAAAGTTTATTAAAATTAGTTAATCATGTATTACTTTATGGGAAACTATATGCATTTGTCGTGCCCTATTTTCTCGTGAACGCGGGTTTCGTCATGTGACAACTCTTTTAAATGGGTGTTAAAAGAGAAGAGTCGCCACCTAACGATTTTTGAGGCGATTAGGGCACTTATTTGCAAATAACTATGTTTAACCGGTCAATGCCACCAAAGATCGGATAAGGGCTCAAATTACCTCAAAGAGAAGGTGTTAGTCACTCTTCGAGATCCACAACGGTAAGTCCCGGCCGAATTTTAAACTATGTGGATTACTAGGCAAGCACATAAATAAATAAAGATATGAAAGTTGAAAGTCCCATTATAGCATAAACCAGCGTAAGGAAAATAAACTATATGAATAATTGGTACAGATTTAAAGACCACTAAGGGTTACGACTACGTTGGTCTATACTTAATGATTCAATCCTTTAGCAAGTAGTAAGGGAAAAATGGGGGTCTTATGTTTTTTAGCTTAAATGATCACCCCGTGTAATATAAATTATACTTCACAACTTTCTTTAGGTAGGAATTGTTCATATTATTCAGCGCGCACAACCTATCATCTCCTGCTACCCGATTATTATGTTGAAGTTGTTTACTTGAAAGCGTTCTAATTCAATTCTAGGTTGTACCCTATGCGTGCACTATCCGTCCCATAGCTATGCTCCATGAGGCTTTGGACCTCTATTTGGGTGGTTCTAGACTTTACTTAGGATGCTCAAAATGATAAAACTAGCGCACATTCAAAAACATGTAGGACCACACATAAGTACAATTAAAGGCTCAAGTTAACATTCACGCATAAGCAACAATGCACGCTGGTAGTTAGGCAGTAGACAATTCAGACGCATTAGAGTCATTGAGTTTTATAGGCATAGTTTCTAAGCGATTCTGATTTCCAGCAGTGTACATGCAACGAATTTTGCAGATTAAAGGCATTGCAAACCTAAAGGCATGATCTCTAGATTGTTTAATGCAATGAGGCAGTGAAACGATCTCATAACTCTGAATTACCAGCGCTTATTTTATAGACAAGTTTCTTAGGCAGGTGATAGTGTCCTATAGGTAGGATTACTAGATAATTGAAAATTGAAATTGATTTTATAACACTTTACTCCTATAGACATGTCATCTAAGCGAGGTAGTGTAATGAAAACATCAATAATAATCGATTAAAAGATGAGAATCTTATATTCATGATTTCTAGATGGGTAGTACACTTAAAAGCAATAGGACAGATTGATTGATTAGTTGGATACTTATAGAGATGGTATATAGACTAGCCAAGAACATTCTATTGCATCCTATAGGCATGCTGTCTAAATGTGCGCAATGAGAAACAAGTACAACAAATGCTTAAACTAACATGCTTTGAGTGGTGTACAAGTATTAGACAAGCTAACTGAAGTGCGTGATTTCCTATAGGCATTATTTCTATGAGTGTGTCACATACCAAACAAATAGCAAACAAGGCATACTGAACGAAACAACCAAACATAACACATAGACCCTAAGGGCAGGTTCTCTACCCTTTCAATGCAGATTTTAGAATATACTTGTTTCTCCAATTTTATTCATACTCCAATTGTTTGTTTATAAATTATTACATGCCCAAGAATGAAATGATATTGACTGGAAAATGACAAAATATGGGCAGAAACAAATACAAGCCCACTAAATTGCAATTACAAGCCCGACACAAAAGTAAACCAAGGATATCCCAGGCCTTCAATAGTCTTACTCTCCAGACAAACCGCAAGCCCAAACCACAGGCTCACAAGTCAATCAGAGTGCACCTGAATTCAGTGCCCCATGTCCAACAATATACATGGCCCATTTCAAGGCCTAATGAATAACTTACTTACCCTAACAAATGCCAAATTGAGCTACGCAAGTAACACAACACTCATAAAAAATAACTTAAACACTTAGTTCTTAAAAGCTTTAACCATCAATAGTTCTAGCCAATACATATAAATAGGATCATACTAAATGGAAAAGCACACAAGACACATACGAGGCAAGCTTATATTTTGCAATTCCAGAAACATAGTTTGATAGTGATAAGATTGACCATCATAGGACAGTAAACCATTTCAAAGAGTTTCAAAGTAAAGTATGAACCAGAAATAACCTAAAGACCTTTAGATAATAGTTTAACAAAATCATGAACATGAAGCAGGTAGAGTGCAATCTCTATAAGAAGGTTTTAACATGAGGACCTTGTGAGAACGTGGTGGCAAACAACCTAACAACATGTTAGTGGGAATAATTTGACAAACATATCACTTAGTTGATCAGGAAACTAAACATGATGGACATTAACTATAGCACAAAGATTCCAAAGAACTCACATGTCAATTATAGGCTAACAGGACAAACAGACATTAGGATTCATGTCAGTCAACCCCACATGAGATAAAAACTACACATTGATTATCCTAGAATCAAATGCTAAGAGTGCGGGATTGACAAGTAAAGAAACACAATTATCAGAGTTACAAATTGCAAACAAACATGCTTGGATAGAAATCAAGGCAATGCTATAACATGGGAGAATCAAGGATCGATTTGCATGAAATAAAAGATTACACATGAAGGATCGAGTAGGAAGAGATTCATTAAAGCAGACTATGGGCAGGCAGTTTCTACAAAAGTCCCAGAAAATTCAGTGCATGAATGTGAACTCATAACAGGCAAAAGACACGACATCAAGGCTAACATGAGCATGACCAATCAAACAGAACCTAAGAAGCCCATAAACCGTTTGGATCAATTACACAGAGTGAAGGTATACTACACATGTTGAAACCTATCATGTTCGATATTAGAGAACATGAAACTGCAGAATATCATTGAGATAATAAAATTACAGAAAGCATACAACAATACAATGCTGGGAATTCTCAAATAACAAAGAAGCTTAAAGCATGCTTGTCTAAAAGTTCAAATAGTGTTGGCATACAGAACACACATGTCATAGACAAACAGAAAGGGAAGTAGTTAAAATTGTAAGAGTCAGGGACACTAACTAGTAGCAAATTTAAACGAGAAAAAGAGTGAGGAACTTAGAATATCAGTAGTGATTCAATAGCAACAATTGAAAGAGGATAATGGAACCCCAAATCCCCGATGCTTCAGAGTTCACAAGAGCCTCGAGAAGGGCTCCGAGCGGTGCTTGTATCGGAGGAGGTTGTTTAATGGTATTATGGCCTGGGGTTCAGCCGGCCAAGAATTCAACAATATCAGAAAATATTCGAGTATAACAGAGTAAGTGAGTGAGTGAAAGAAGAGAATAGTGAGAGTAATCGTAGTGATGAGGTCCGTTAAAGGGGATTAAGGGAGGGGTTTATATAATAGTAGAATTTGAACAAACAAACAAGGAAATATAATCAATCAAACACAAAATAAGGAAAGAAGAGCATGCAGAATCGATTTAGAACCAAATTAGGGGAAAAAATCAGGCAAACCCTAGTTCTGCCCAGAATCTCAGATTGGCCGAAAAATCTCGGTGAATCAGACCCATATAATCTTTCCATTAATGTATATAGACGCAAAATCGTTTGAATCTTGAGGAACGAGCATGATTTCTCTTGATTAGGAAGATTGGTACTTGCCAAAAATGGGGCAAGTACTATGGAATACCATAGTCTTATAAGAAAAAAATGAGATAATCCATAAAAGGTAAGTGAATCAGGGAAGGAATCGATGAATTAATCAGATTTAGAGAAGGTTGGTGAAGGCTGCTAGGGTTTCTGAAGGAGGGAGGAGGAGATACGAGGAAAACGGGGGTGACGATCTAAGGAAAATGGGGATTAGGGTTTGAAGTTGGATAATTAAAAGTGGTAGGGTAGTTGTGGGTCGTTGATCTTGAGAGATCAACGATCAAGATTAAAAATCGAGCGAGGCGGGTTGGTTTAACGGGTCGCGACCGGGTTAAGGTTAAAGGGGTCGTCTGATTTGGGCTGGGGAGATTGGGCTTTGAGGTTTTGGACATTTGGGCCATTAAATTGGTCCAGTCCAAATAAGGCTACAAATTAAATACACAAAAAAATTATATAAAAAACTATTTATAAAACAATTAAAAAAATAATAAAAAGATTGTTTGTGTATTAAGATACTTGAAAATAATAATTTAACATCATAAAAATATAAAAATGATATTTGGGCACAAATAATGTAATAAAATATAATTATGCATAGCATATAGGCTATTATTTAAATATCTTAAAAATACAAATATACTTATATGAAAATAGGGTAAAATATTATGAAAATTATGTGGATGCAAATAATGAATTTGGATGATTAAGTCATCACAAAACAATTTGAAAGGGTAATTAATATATATTTGAATAATTTAAATGCAAGAAAAATCGATTTTAAAGCTTTAAAAATTATAGAAAATACTTGCATAAGTTTTATATATTAAGTAATGATGCAAAATGATATTTTGAAAGTATATACATTATTTGAAAAAGTATGAGAGCAAAATTGGGAATCAACATCATTAAGAGTTAATACTCCAAATTTTTGACAAAAAGTAAGTTGTTCATCTAAAAAAAAAACCATGCCCAGAAACAACATGTCCCATATCCCATATAGGGATTTGGATCTACACCTTCCCCAAAGCCACAAGATATTACCACTACAACTAACTCTAAGGGAGAAGTAAACCAAATACCCTCATTCAAAGAAAAACTTGCATATGAATCAATGGTAGATCCTAATCTTATGCACCTTGATACTCCTGTGTCCCCCGCAAAAGCTCGAAATCCTACCACCTAATATGGATACTATGGGAGAAGACGTCACAAATACATCCAAGACCATCTCCAAACATATCAAAGAAATCAATCTCACTGAATAGAATCGGAATCGGCTATACACCCTATGAAAATACTCTCTTATCATAAAATTAATTGAGAAAAAAATCATGCACCACTACTTGAAAGAAAAAATCTTCCAACTATGGAAGCTCAGAGAATCTTTTCCACTAATTGATCTGGGTCATGACTATTTCATCATAAAATTCACTAAAGAAGAAAATATGATGAAAGCTCTGCAAAACGGACCGTGCATCATCAATGGCTATTTCTTGTCTGTCCGTTAATAGGAGCCGAACTTTGTGGAGAAGAAGTCAAAATAAGTGCACACATCAGTATAAGTGTGCCTATCCCAACTCCCTACGGAATTCTATTTTGGTATAATATAAAATTCCATACGAAAATTGCTCAAGATTGATGCATGAACTAGCGCTACCCTTCGTGGCAGATATGCGAGGCTATGCATCGAACTTCATTTGGACAAACCAGTTATACCATACATGTTAATAGGATCACATTTACAGCAATTATCATATGAAGGAAGCAATTTTCTATGTAAAAGGTGTGGTCGCTTGGGACACACATATATATCTTGCCACCAAGAACAAAATTCTTCACTGACTACACCATAACACATCGAGGACGTAGGTAACCTTCAACCTTCATCAGAAAATCAGTGGCAAATGATGAACTTCCATAGAAGAATAAATCAAGGTAGAAAAAACTCAACGAAAAATCAAACTTACCATCCTGCAATCACCAATCCAAGATCAGGTAACATTATTGATGTTAAAATATATGAAGCGGCCTCATGTAAATACCTTAACACTCAAAATCTTTATTACAAAGAAATTAATGACTCCCCCGCTCCTCTAGAAAACGCTCCATGAACTGCAATTTCTACCATAAGTTTGATTATTAATTCAATAAATAATACTCAGCCCACAAAAAAGATGGAAGAAACTTCTTATATCCCCATGCATAATAAATTTTCTAATTTAATGGACTATGAGTCCAAATCTCACGATTCTGACTCTCAAATGAAAGATACCAGGGACAAACATTCCTTCTCTACAACCCCTTCAATAACTCCAAAGTTGATCCACTCCCCAATAAAATAAGCCACTAGAAATATAACACGTGGAAATCCTTTAGCATGTACTATTACAAACCCTAATCCACTATATGACTCGATGAAAGCTAATCACAAGCCTAACACCTATATGAAGAAATTAAAAACCATCAGCCGCTTGCAATTCAACCAAACAAATAGCAAATTCCATTGGCCAAGTATCAATGTTGTCTGATTACCCAATCACAGTAAATCAACCTCTCCAAGGCTCCATTTCCCTTATGCATGAGAAATCTCTTTGCAAAGATTTGAAATCATTTGATACTGCTGAACACTCAACAAACGTGCATATACACACACACCCAATTGTAAACAGTGATCCATCCAAAACCCACAAACACGAAAAAAAGTACCTCCTTCTAATGACTCTGGTGATTTTTTTTTATCTCCCCCCCCCCCCCCCCCCCCCCA
>ML265030.1:0-43353 GCA_005239495.1 Nicotiana undulata | reverse complement strand
CCCCCCCCCCCCCCCCCGAAAATCCCCTTCCACCATCCTACTTTTGTATCTTCTCCCCTCCCTCCTAACCAGGATCCTCTAACTTGGATATAACATGGGCTAAAGGGACATGCAACCTCTTTTCCATTGATCATCAACGGACATAATGTTTGGAATGTCCTTCAAAACCCCCGTTTTCTTGCACAACTAATATCGAAGGGGATGACACTAGCCATGGGGGACTACATCAACCACATGTGGTTAGCAAATTTCCTAGACCCACTAGCCTTGGTCTAGCACCGGCACTATTCCACAATATGCAAGCACACTGGAGCTTGTACGACCATTTCAGCCCTCTCAACAACATGGAGCTACTTTATTAACTACCATTCTTCACCCCAGTGGACCTAGTAATGAACCAACCCGTCTTCTACCCATGGACCAACCAATTCCCCAACATCACCCAATACCATTGGAAATCCACCATCTACACCCTCATGGCGTTCAAGAACAAGAGGAATACGAGATAGCAGAAGAAATGGTAGAGGAAGTCATAATCCCACAAGCCAGGGGATCGTTCACCAAAATTTCAAGCATCAGAGAAGCATCTCTCATGCTATTCCAGGAGATGGAGGACAAGACGTACATCTTCAAATGTCCAGTAGCTCTCTTCAAATGCTCCATCGACTGTTGTCCTCCACTACTCGAGGCAACGAGTAATTTTGTAGTGGTACTCAGTCCATCCTTGAGAAAATTTCCTCCATTCCCACAAGCGGAGATACATATCACACCACCCAACGACAATCATCTCCCAATGAATAGCCTAATAAGCTTAGTTGTGTGGAATATTCGTGGTGCAAACAATGATGAATTCAAAAGGAGTTTTAGAGACCTCACCAACACTCATAATACTTGTATAGTTTCTCTCCTTGCAACAAAGATGACAGACCATACGAATATCTGTGATGAATTATTTCTCCGATATGCTCCAGGTCCCTGCAATAGGCCATGTAGGCGGGATTTCCATTCTTTGGTTCGACAACCTAGTCACTCTCAACCAAATCAGTAAATTTCACCAGGAAATTCATGTCATAGTTCAGGTAACTCCAAATTACACTCCTTTTCTTATTAGCATTGTTTACGCTAGTACCTCCTTTAGTACTCGAATAAATCTCTGTAATAACCTTCGTTTTATAGCAGATAGATATACGGGCCCTTGGCTTATATGCGGAAATTATAACAAAATCTTAACTCAAAAAAGTGGGGAGGCAGACCTATAAATCCTAGTCTCTCCTCGCTTTTCCGTTCATGTATTAACTATTGTAACTTAATTGATCTAGGCATCAAAGGGGCTAATTATACTTGGACCAACTCTATGATTCATTCTAATGGCCTAATCCTCAAAAGACTAGATCTCTACCTAACAAATACCCTTTGGTTAAATCAATATCCCGACACCTTTATCACACAACTCCCACGAACATACTCGGATCATACTCCAATACTTCTTAACCTTAACCAGCCCTACCACCTCCCCATGATAAAATTGTTTAGGCTTCGATAAAAAATTTATGCTTGAAACGTATTGGTGCTATCATCACGAATTTGATAATATTGTCAGATATGCTTGGCATAGGAATAGTCTGCATAATGAAATTTCTTGCTTCCAACAAAAAGCCTCAGAGTAGGCTAAAACAACCTTTGGCAACAATAACAAGAAAAAATAAAGAATTATTGCCAGACTTAAAGGTATCCAAGCCTCCCTTCGTTACCCTACTAGCCATTTCGTTCACTTGCTTAAAAATGACCTCATTAGTGATTATAATAACCTGCTGTTAATTGAGGAGGATTATTGGAAAATACGCTCGCGCATTAACTAACTCAATGATGGGACGCCATTACAAAGTATTCTCATTTTAGTGTAGTAAACCGTAGAAGAAATAACATAATTACTTTCTTCAAGGATAGTGAGGGCAACTGGATTAATGATCCGGCAAAAAAAATTAAATCACATGTATGCATTCCTCCAGAAAGCCTTCCATATTGATCATATCGAAAAACCCTTAAAAACATCTTTGCCTCCCTCACCTCCTTTGACAATATCAATCTTACAATTCTAGACCGGCCTCTATAAAACTTTGAAATTACCCATGCCATTTTTTCTTTCAAACCTTTTAAAGTGCCAAGGCCTAACGATATTCATCCCTTTTATTATAAAGAAATTGGCATATAGTAAAAAACTCAATTTTTTACTTATTACCGAAATATATTTGAAAGCCTCTCCATACCTGAAACACTGAACTCAACCTACATCTGCCTAATACCAAAATTTTACTATGCAAACAGCCTCAATAATTTTCGATCAATCGGTCTCTGCAATACTATCTATAAAGTCGTTACTAAGATCATTGTAAATAGACTCAAACCCTTTCTTGACAAACTAATAGGGCCCTACCAATCCAGTTTTCTACAAGGCAGACGCATTAGTGATAACACTATTATTATTCAAGAGATATTTAACCATTTTCAAAAAATCAAAGGGCGCCAAGGTAAAGTACTCTTCAAAATTGACCTCAAAAAGGCCTTCGACAGACTCGAACGGTCTTTCATCTACAAAGCCCTTATTTTCTTCAAATTTCCTCCACGAATCACCAAACTTATCATGAGCTTTGTTAGTACCTCAAGAATTTACAATTTTGGCCAATGGGTCAAAAACCAACTTCTTCAATCCATCTAGGGGCTGATGTCACCTTACCTCTTCATCCTCTGGATGGAACTTCTCTCTAAAGACATCAACCACCAAGTTAACATTGGACTCTGGGATCCAATCAAACTTAACTCTTCTGGTCCCTTACTATCCCACCTATTCTATGCTGACGATCTCACTATTGCGGCAAATGCACATTTAAAATCGATCAAATCAATAAAACATTGCCTTCATTTTTTCTCCCAGATCTCTAGCCAAAAGATCAATGCTAACAAATCCAAGATTATTTTCTCAAAAACTGTGACACCCTAACAAGAAATAATCTGGCATATATTTTCAACTTAAAAATAAGTGACAACTTTGGCAAATACTTAGGATTTTCTATTCTTACACACAAGACAAAACCTTCTGATCTTCGTTACATCATTGATAACATGAATTATAAACTGGCCAATTGGAAAATCAACTTTCTATCTATAGCAGGGCAAACCACATTAGCTCGATCAACCCTTAACTCCATTTCAAACCATTCTATGCAATATATAGCTCTCCCGGCCTCCGTTCTCAAGCAAATTGATAAAATCCAACGGAACTTCATTTGGGAAACAACAAATTTGAGAAAGAAATTCCACAACATAAAGTGAGATACCATTACCTCCCCCAAAAAAATCGGAGGTGTAGGACTTATGAGAGCATTAGACAAAAACCATGTTTCTCCGGCGAACCCCGCTTGGAGATTATTCACCAACCCAGGTTCCATATGGGCGACCACTCTCATTAGTAAGTACAATAATAAAAGAAATCCCACCCCATACTCTTTCATATGGAGCAATATTCTATCTGGATGGAACATCTGTGTTATAGGTCTCACATGATAATTGGTCCGGACAATTTTAGTTGTTGGTCCTCAACATGGATTCCAAACCTACCTCCCCTGAATATCATTTATACAAGGGGCCAAAAACCAAAACGAATCATCCCTAAAAGTTAGTGACTTGTGGTGAAATGATCGTTGGGACCTCTCAAAAATATCCTTTGAGCTCCCCTCACATATCACCACGGAGATCCTTTCTATAAACAAGCCCAACTCTCATTTCTCTATAGATATCCCGGCCTAGGCACTCACTTCCAATGACATATTCTCTAGTAAGCCTACAAAATAATCTCCCCCCGACCTCCCAAAAATTATAATTATCACTAAATTTGGAACCTTAATACTCTAAATAAAATAAAATTCTTTCTCTGATAGTGTTCTCACAATTGACTCCCAACAAAACGATACCTTCATCACATTGATATGAATGTGGACACTACCTGTTCAATTTGCAAATGGGCGAAGGAAACCATCACTCACATCTTCTTTGAATGCCCTATAACACAAACCTTCTGGAATGAGGTTCACCCCAACATTCTCCTATTAAATTTGGATGCCGCTCACTGGCTCACTACTCTTCAAATAGCTAAATCACCATTGACCATATGGGTATATCATGGCTAGAGTTCTTTCCATTTGCTATTTGGTACTTGTGGCTAAATAGAATCATAACTCCTTCGACAATCTTTGTAACAGACTTTCCATTAATACAATTTTGACGCGTTCCATGGAATATAAGTACTGTACCAACTTTACATGTCAAAATCCTCTAACTTCTGCTATCACTGTCAAGTGTTAACCCCCCCCCCCCCCCCCCCCCCCCCCCCCCCCACACACACACACCACTGCCTAAACTCAACATTGATAGAGTTTATAAAGGCAAATACAAAAAGGGTGGTGGTGGTGGTATTTTTTAAAATCACTAGTTTCTGGACACGTGCATTGCACGTGTGTTCCATATTAATCAGTACACACTTTTTGAAACAGTGTCGGTAATATTAAAAACATGTGTAAAATGGGTATCATAAAATTTAAAGGTAAATATTACAAGCTCAAATTGAAGAATGGCCTGCCTATTTGAATGATTTGATTATTGAACGCTAAAATGATTAGATATACTCTGAACCTGAAAACTTGAACGGTATGTATGATGTATAATGAGCTAATATTTTGTGTTATTAGATGTGAACATGTAAAACAATTGTATCATACATAATATTTTCTTATAGACGACTTTTTTTTGTATTTGTTCCATTTATGGTATTTTGAATTTTGATTGCTCCGTAATAACCGAAATATCTTAGATGGACTATATACCAAATTAAGCTAAAATAGCAAGTGGTCACAACCCCATTCCAAATAATAAATAGTAAGACTTAAAAAGAAACAAAACCAGTTAATTGGGTGAATAAGGCAGATCATAACTCTTTTATGTTTCATTGTTCATTGTTTTATGTATTGCCACTTTGTAAAATATTTGATACTCTATGAGAAGTAACTTTTTTAAGTTTAGCTACGTACTATAAATTATATAGACACCAACTTATACACGTAGTTGAACCAACCAAAGAAAATAAATGAGAGAAAAGGAAAATAATGAGGTAGGTTTTGCTGAAATTAAAAATAATGCAAAAGAGAATGATCATACAAATAAACAATTCAAAAAGTTTTCACGTTTCATATAATCTAAACACACTCAATATGTTGCAACCCAAACATTTTATACCAAATGCTGAATTTTTGATACTTGTCATCCTGTAACAACAAAGTATGATCATTGCAAGCCAATAACAACATTAACAAACAAGAGCAAATTAAAAATATGAGGATAAGATTGAAACATTCATCACAATCTGAAAAATTGCAACATAGAAGCAAATGTACGTTAAGAAGCCACCTTAGTTTAACACTAATTGAGACAAAATTGCCAGATACCAAAATTCATTTCTGCTTCTAGCTCAACAAAAAGGCATGCCCATAACAACCGCTAAAATATGAAAAATGTCACGACCCAAATTCCTACTCAGGTCGTGATGGCGCCCAACACAGGATTCAGACAAGCCAACACTAGTTCACTACCGAAGTTACTTTACTTAGTTGGATAATTAAGTACTTGCCAAATTTTTAAGTTAGAAAATCATTTAAAGAAAACGGTCAAGTGGCGCAACTTGATAAAGTGAAACTCAAAAAATCGTTTTCCAACATATACAACACCGTAAAATACTAGGAAAAAATAACTACGTGTGCCAAGACCTAGTGTCACAAGTCCACAAGCGACTAGTGGAATATACAAAGTAGGCAAAATAAATGTACAACTGTCTGAAAGGGGTAGACAGGAATATCCAAACAAAATATTAGAAACTCCATAGTGCTGCTGAGGAACGCCAGGAAGAGCAGCTCACCGTGTAGTCTAATCCAGATAGTATCCCCAAGACCGCGCCCCGGTATGATAACCAGATACACCTGCCTCATAACCTGTACAATTAAGTACAGAAGCGTAGCATGAGTACGTATAAACAAATATGTACCCAGTGAGTATACCGTCTAAACTCGAAGAAGTAGTGACGAGAGGTAGACGTGATACTTACTAGGGTCACTAACGAATAATGTGATTAATTAAATCTAGACAGGAATAGTAGTCATGGAAATTACTAAGTCATGGAGTATCAATTATATAAAACTGCAATTTATTCTCATGAGTCAAATGGCGATTTTCACAAAAAATCTCAAGTTCCATTCACATGGAGCAATTTATTTAATAATAACAAGACTCTCAGTCAAGTACATAGCACATAATATGTCGAAACGTACGGCCGAAGCGACGCAAAAATAAATGTGCACTGTCGAGGGTCGAGCGGCACGAACCATAGATGCATCCATTACCCCGCTCGCGAATCGATCATGCGACGCGGTTGACATAAATATAGGGCTACCCCTTTCGAATCATACATGCGACACGGGTGCTCGTAGACATACACAGAATCATCAGAAAATTCAGGAATTTATCATGGATTATACTTGAAACCAGAGATTTAAACCTTTAAACTTACACATAACTTCCTAAAATCCTCATATCAATATCGAATATAATAAGCAACTAGTAACACATGCAAGGATACAGGCAAGGCACATAAAGGCATGCTTGTGAAATCCTAAATTCTACCCGACATAACATAGTAGTAGCTACGCACGGACTCTCGTCACTTTGCGCGTGCGTAGCCCCCGCAAATAATGGTTAATTTAATCATTTACATATACCTTTGGGGACAATTCCCTCTTACAAGTTTGTAAAGGAGACTCACCTCACATGGAACCTACTTCTCGAACCAAGAACGCGCCCAAAACTCCAAACTTTACACCCGAGGACTCGAAACTAGTCAAATGTTATATAAATATGTTAATATACAATCAAATGTATGGAATTCTCTTATTAGTTTAGCTAATTCATCATTCTTGAAGAAATACCAAAATACACCCCCGGAGCCACACGATCGGATTCCGGAAATTTTCGAAGAAAACACTCACCCATAACCTAAGGATCATTAATATATGATTTTTGCATGGTTTCATGGTAGATAAGTTGTAAAATTCTCTAAAGTTCATCATCTAGGTTTCCACCCTAACCCCTTTTATTTGCACTAATTGGGTGTTAATCTATCTAAGATTTGATGTAATAAACCGACATTTAAATGGAAATTACTTACCTCTAGATTCATACATGATGTGCTGAATAAGTGCGGATATCTGCTCCACATGTCCTCCTCGGACTCCCAAGTCACCTCCTCGACCGGTTGGCCCCTCCACTGGACCTTTACGGCAGAAACTCTCTTGGATCTCAACTGGTGATCCTGTCTATCAACAATAGAAACCGGCTCCTCCTCGTATCCCAATCTCTCATCCAACTAAAATAGTGCTGAAATCAACCACGTGAGAGAAGTCAGCGTGGTATCTCCGGAGCATGGATACATGAAAGACTGGATGAACCCCTGATAAATTGGGAAGTAAAGCAAGCTCATAAGAAACCTCCCCCACTCGCCTCAACACCTCGAAAGGACCTATAAACCTCGGGCTCAGCTTGCCCTTCTTCCCGAATCTCATAATGCCCTTCATCGGCGAAACCTTCAGCAGAACCTTATCTCCCTCCATAAATGCTACATCACGCCTTCTGATCCGCGTAACTATTCTGTCGGGACTGTGCTGTACGGAGCCTCTCCTGAATTAACTTTACTTTCTCCAAGGCATCTCTCACCAGGTCCATGCCATATAAATTAGCCTCACCAGGCTCAAACCACCCGATAGGAGAACAACATCGCCGACCATATAAAGCCTCAAATGGAGCCATCTCGATGCTGGACTGATAACTATTATTATAAGCAAACTTGGCCAAAGGCAAGAACTGGTCCCACTGGGCTCCAAAGTCAATCACACATGCCCTGAGCATGTCCTCCAATATCTGAACTGTACGCTCCGACTGACCATCAGTCTGCGGGTGAAATGTTGTGCTGAGATCTATCTAGGTACCCATCTCACTATGCATTGATCTCCAGAAGTGCGAAGTGAACTGAGGACCTCGATCTGATATAATGGACATCGGCACACCGTGTAACCAGACTATATCCCGAATGTAGATCTGGGCTAGCCTCTTAGAAGTATAAGTAGTAGCTACAGGAACGAAATGCGCCGATTTGGTAAATCTATCCACAATGACCCAAACCACGTCAACCTTCTGCAAAGTCCGAGGCACCCCAACCACGAAGTCCATAGTAATGCGCTCCCACTTCCACTCAGGAATGAGCATCTGCTGAAGTAGGCCTCCTGGCCTCTGGTGCTCATATTTAACCTACTGGCAATTAAGACACCTAGCCACATACTCCACAATGTCCCTCTTCATCCGTCTCCACCAGAAATGTTGCTTCAAATCACGATACATCTTCGTAGCACCAGGATAACAGAATACCGAGAACTGTGTGCCTCCTTCAGAATCCTCTGCCTCAAGCCATCAACATTAGGAACACACAAACGACCCTAAAGTCTCAGAACGCCATCCTCGCCAATAGTAACCTCCTTGGCACCACCGTCTCCCGTAGCTCTACCAAACACGGATCATCATATTGTCGAGCCTTGATCTCCCCCAATAATGAAGACTGAGCAACCACATGAACTAGAACTCGACGAGGCTATGAAAGATCTAATTTCACCAAGCGGTTAGCCAAGGACTGAATGTCCAAGGCTAGAGGTCTCTCCTCCGCTGCAATGTAATCCAAACTACTCATACTCTCCGCCTTCTTGCTCAAATCATCTACTACCACATTCGCCTTGCCCGGGTGATAAAGAATGGTGATGTCATAGTCCTTCAGCAACTCAAGCCACCTGCGCTGCCTCAAAATAAGATCCCTATGTTTGAACAAGTGCTGCAAATTGCGTTGGTCCGTATAAACCTCACAAGATACCCCATACAAGTAATGCCTCCAAATCTTAAGAGCATGAACAATCGCCGACAACTCCAGATCGTGCACCGGATAATTCTTCTCATGAACCTTTAGCTGGCGCGAAGCATAAGCAATCACTCTCCCTTCCTGCATCAACACACATCCCAAGCCAACGCGTGAAACGTCGCAATACACTGTGTACATCCCATAACCGGAAGGCAATACTAGAACTGGTGCTGAGGTCAATGTTGTCTTGAGCTTCTGAAAGCTCACCTCACACTGGTCGGACCATCGAAACAGGGTATTCTTCTGAGTCAATCTAGTCAGTGGGGCTTCAATGGATGAAAAGCCCTCCACAAATCGACGATAGTATCCTTCTAGACCCAAGAAACTCCTGATCTCTGCAGCTGAAGTAGGACGCAGCTAACTCTGAATTGCCTCAATCTTTCGAGGATCAGCTTTGATACCCTCTCCGGACACTACAGGCCCCCAAAAATGCCACGGAATCCAACCAGAACTCACACTTGGAGAACTTAGCATATAGCTTCTGTTCCCGCAAGGTCTGGAGCACAACTCTCAAATGCTGCTCGTGCTCGCCCAGGCTACGTGAGTAAATCAAGATGTCATCAATGAAGACAATGACAAAGGAATCAATGTACGTCCTGAACACCCTATTAATCAAGTCCATGAATGTTGTTGGGGCATTAGTCAAGCCAAAGGACATCACTAGGAACTCATAATGGCCATATCTCGTACGAAAAGCAGTCTTCGGAACATCAGAGGCTCGAATCTTCAGCTGGTGATACCCCGATCTCAAATCAATCTTAGAAAACACCTTAGCACCCTACAACTGGTCAAACATGTCATCAATGCGCGGCAAAGGATACTTGTTCTTGATGGTGACCTTGTTCAACTGGCCGTAGTCAATACACATCCGCATAGACCCATCCTTCTTCTGCACAAATAGGACTGGAGCACCCCACGACGACACATTCGGGTTGATAAACCCCTTAGCCAACAATCCTCAAGCTGCTCCTTCAACTCCTTCGGAGCCATACGGTATGGGGGAATAGAAATAGGCTGAGTGCCTGGAGCTACATCAATACAAAATCGATATCTCAATCCGGAGGCATGCCCGGAAGGTCTGAAGGAAAGACATCCGCAAACTCTCGAACAACTGGCATTGAATCAATCGTCGGAGACTCGGGGGTGGTGTCCCGCACATAAGCAAGATACGCCAGACAACCCTTCTCGACCATATGTCGAACCTTCAGGAAGGAAATAACTCTACTAGCTGCACTAACTAAGGAACATTTCCACTCCAGCTTAGGCAACTCAGGCATGGCCAAAGTAACCATCTTGGCATGGAAATCCAAGATGGCATGATAGGGAGATAGCCAATTCATCTCCAAGATAATCTCAAAATCAACCATGTCGAGCATTAGGAGGTCCGCTCTGGTCTCGAATCCACCGAAGGTGATCACACAAGACCGATAGATCCGGTCTACCACCACAGAATCGCCCACATGAGTGGACACATATATAGGAGAATCCAAGGACTCGCGAGAAACATCTAGAAAACAAGAAAATAAGGCTGACACATATGAATAAGTGGATCCTGGATCAAATAGCACTGATGCCTCCCTACCACATACTAAAATAGTACATGTGATCACGACGTCTGAGACCACTGCATCTGCTCGGGCCGGAATAACATGGAATCTGGTTGGTGTACCTGAAGACTGACCTCCGTTGGACGGAATAGGAGCTAGCTGAGCTCCCCCTGCCTGGCCTCCACCTCTAGGACGACCTCTACCAGCCTGTCCTCCACCTCTGGATGGACGGGGCACTGGTGCTGAGTATGTGGGCTGGTAACTCTGCTGAACAGCCCTGACTCGAAACCTAGGACAAGTCCTCCTCATATGGCCTGAATCCCCACACTCATAACACCTTGCTGGTGGCACGACCTGTTGCCCTGAAGAAGAACCCTGGATAGCTGGGGGGACGGTGAGAACCCTCTGGCATGGCACTGAAGTAAGGACTAGAAGACCTCTGATGACCTGAATACCCTCCGGAGTAACCCTGAATGGATGGTGGGCGGTAATAACTCTCCGGCATGGCGCTGAAATAAGGCCTCACTGGAGCACCACGGGGAGGTGGTGGAGGAGCTGAATATGGAGGCCTGCTAGGCTGGTCTCTGCTGAACTGACCCCTGCCCCTGCCCCTGCCTGGGGCACCTCTGAAATCTCTAGAAAATCTAACTCTCTTGTCTTGGTGACCCTGATCTCTACCCCTCGATCGATAACCCTCAATCCGACGAGCTATCTCGACCACAAGCTGATAGGGAGTACCCATCTCTACCTCTCAAGCCATGTTGGCCCGAATACCTTAGTGCAGTCCATCTACAAAACTCCGCACTCTCTCAAAATCAGTAGGAAGAATCATGAGGGCATGACGGGACAACTCTGAAAACCTGGCCTCGTAATCTGTCACCGACATCTGCCCCTGCTCCAGCTGCTCAAACTGATACCGCAGCTCTTCCCTCTCTGAGGATGGAATATACCTGTCCAGGAACACCTGAGAGAACTGCTCCCATGTGAGAGGAGGGGAACCTGTTGGCCTACCAAGGATAAATGACTGCCACCATCTGCGGGCCCTGCCCTTTAGCTGGAAAGTAGTGAAATCAACTCCATGGGACTCCAAGATCCTCATGTTATGCAGTCTGTCCCTGCACCTATCAATAAAGTCCCGGACGTCCTCACCCCTCTCACCTCCGAAGACCGGAGGGTGCAATCGAGTCCATCTGTCAAGTAGCTTCTGCGGATCACCGTCCGCAGCTGGTCTATGTTCTGGTGTTGCTGCTGCTGGCTGTGCTCCACCCACGGGCAGAGTACCTGGAGTCTGATATACTGCCGATGCATGACCTACGCCCTGGGTGGTAAGGGTCTAAACTCCCCGTCTCGCCTGAGATATGGCAGGATCCGCTGGAAATAAACCAGCCTGGGTCATAGTGTCCATGAACCGCATCATACGACCCATGACCTCCTGGAAGCCCGGTGCAGTCATGAAATCCATCGGAGCTGGGTCTGCTGGGGGCACCTCACCCTGCTCCTCAGTAATAGGATACTCTGCTGGATCCGCTGGGGGTGCTAATGGAATAACTCTGGGACGCCCTCGTCCCCTACCGCGGGCCAGTGCCCTCCCCCGGCCTCTGCCACGGCCTCGGGCGGTGGAGGTAGCGGCATCTCTCGGGTCAGGAACGTTAGCTACACGAGTCCTCACCATCTGTGAGAGAATAGGAGAACGAGATTTAGTAAACCATCGACTGCACGATATAATATGAATAAAGAGAGGTTTCCTAACACCCTATAGCCTCCTGAAGATAAATACAAACGTTTCTGTATCGATCCGCAAGACTCTATTAGGTTTGTCTGTGGCTTGTGAGACCTACATGAACCTAGAGCTCTGATACCATGTTGTCACGACCCAAATTCCTACTCAGGTCTTGATGGCGCCCAACACCGGAGTCAGGCAAGCCAACACTAGTTCACTACCGAAGTTACTTCACTTAGTTGGATAATTAAGTACTTGCCAAATTTTTAAGTTAGGAAATCATTTAAAGAAAACGGTTAAGTGCGCAACTTGATTAAGTGAAACTCAAAAGATCGTTTGCCAACATATACGACACCGTAAAATACTAGAAAAAATCAACTATGTGTGCCAAGACCTAGTGTCACAAGTCCACAGGCGACTAGTGGAATATACAAAGTAGGCAAAATAAATGTACAATTGTCTGAAGGGGGTAGACAGGAATATCCAAAAAAATAAATATTAGAAACTCCACAGTGCTGCTGAGGAACGCCAGGAAGAGCAGCTCACCGTGTAGTCTAATACAGATAGTATCCTCAAGACTGCACCCCGATATGATAACCAGATACACCTGCCTCAGAACCTGTACAATTAAGTACAGAAGTGTAGCATGAGTACATATAAAAAAATATGTACCCAGTGAGTATCCCGTCTAAACTCGAAGAAGTAGTAACGAGAGGTAGACGTGATACTTACTAGGGTCACTAACGAATAACGTGATTAATTAAATCAGGACAGGAATAGTAGTCATGGAAATTACTAAGTCATGAAGTATCAATTATATTAAACTGCAATTTATTCTCATGAGTCAAATGGCGATTTTCACAAAAAATCTCAAGTTCCCTTCACATGGAGCAATTTATTTAATAATAACATGACTCTCAGTCAAGTACATAGCACATAATATGCCGAAACGTACGGCCGAAGCGACGCGAAAATAAATGTGCACTGCCGAGGGTCGAGCGGCACAAACCATAGATGCATCCATTACCAAGCTCGTGAATCGATCATGCGACGCGGTTGACATAAATATAGTGCTACCCCGCTCGCTAATCATACATGCGACACTGGTGCTCGTAGACAAACATATAATCATCAAGAAATTCAGGAATTTATCATGGATTATACTTGAAATCAGAGATTTAAACTAACACATAACTTCCTAAAATCCTCATATCAATATCAAAGATAATAAGCAACTAGGAACACATGCAAGGATACATGCAAGGCACATAAAGGCATGCTTGTGAAATCCTAAATTCTACCTGACATAACATAGTAGTAGCTACGCACGGACTCTCGTCACTTTGCACGTGTGTAGCCCCTGCAAATAATGGTTAATTTAATCATTTACATATACCTATGGGGACAATTCCCTCTTGTAAGGTTGGAAAGGAGACTCACCTCGCGTAGAACCTACTTCTCGAACCAAGAACGCGCCCGAAACTCCAAACTTTACACCCGAGGACTCAAAACTAGTCAAATGTTATATAAATATGTTAATATACACTCAAACGTATGGAATTCTCTTACTAGTTTAGCTAATTCATCATTCTTGAAGAAATCCCAAAATACACCCCCGGGCCCACATGCTCGGATTCCGGAAATTTCGAAGAAAACACTCACCATCATTAATATATGATTTTTGCATGGTTTCATGGTAGATAAGTTGTGAAATTCTCTAAAGTTCATCAACCCTAGGTTTCCCCCCTAACCCCTTTTATTTGCACTAATTGGGTGTTAATCTATCTAAGATTTGATGTAATAAACCGACATTTAAATAAAAATTACTTACCTCTTAGTAGCTAGGCCGAATACCCTCTAGTGAGCCCTCAAAATCGCCTAAGGTGGAGAAGAAATGGTGAAAACTGGTTAGGTCCCGTATTAAATGAGCTCACTGCCTTCAGTGATCTCGCACCTGCGGCTCGAGGACCAAACCTGCGGTCTCGCACCTGCGAGCCAAGGCTCGCACCTACGGAAGTTGGCAAGGAGGCTGGGGATCGCACATGCGGAAGGGTTTCCGCACCAGCGGATCCGCTCCTGCGGAGAAGGGTCCGCACTTGCGGATTTGGACCATCTCTCCTGGGGGCCGCACCTGCGAGGCCTTGACCGCAGGGGCGGTCTCGCACCTGTGATCTGGGCAACCGCACCTGCGGTCACACCAGACCTGGTGCACCAGCAGCTGAAGCTGCTGGTTTTTGTCCTCGTTTGGTGCCCGGGAGGCACCTGGGCCCACCTGAGCCCCCGTGCAACTACACCAACAAGTCCTAAGTCATGTTACGGACTCGCTCGAGCCTTCAGAACACCCAAAACAACGCTAAAACTCAAAATCACACCTCAAAATCTCTAGAATCAAACTTAAGAAAATTCAAGTTCTTGAATTCGGTTTCAATGCGCCGAACCGACCTATACTACTCGGAATGACACCAAATTTTGCAGGCAAGTCATAAATGATATAACAGAACTATTCCCGATTTCGGAATTCCGTTCAGACCTCTGTAGCACAAAAACACGTTCTAACCCAAATTATGAACTTAAGAAAACTCTATTTTCGCTATTTGGCGTCGAAACGCTCCCTGGTCATCCAAAACCCATTCCGGACATACGCACAAGTCCGAAATCATCATACGAAGCTACCGGAACCGTCGAAACTCGATTCCGAGGTCGTTTGCTAAAAATATTGACCGAAGTCAAACTTGGCCAAAAAGGCCAACCTTAAGGAATTAGTTGTTCCTATACTGCTCTAAACACTTCTAAATCACGAACCACCCGTCCCCGCAAATCATAAATCACTATAAGCCGCTACGGAAAGTCTTATTTAGGGGAACGGGGTCCGCATACGCAAAGCGACCGGTCGGGTCGTTACAAAAAATTCCACAACAATAACATAAGGAGCTTTGAATAAACATAAATGATCAGATTCACAAATTGTTAACATAGGATTGTATGACCATCCAATTTAAAACCTACAAAATCAAAAAAGGAACAAATAATAATCAAACGAAATGCTTCATAAATATACAAATGGAAGGATAAAAAAGAAGGAATCAAATAGAAACAGAAGTTTTGCAACCAAAAATAAGTTATACTACTATGCTATTGCTTGCTTATATAAACTAAGTAAATTTTCACAGGAATTTGAAGTCGCATTTCTTGACCTGGCTCAAGGATTTACATTTCGCTATAATTTGTCTAACATTATTCAGTGTCCTAATATACTTTGCAAGTTAAGATTACCTTGGCCCTTCATTTATATGAGAAAATTAAGAGGTTTAAAAAAATAATAGTTCTTGGATCATGAAAAGTTTTGAAACGGAGGTCTTTTTATCTTTCTCCTTCAATTGTGTGATGTATTTAGACACTTATATAAAATTTATAATAAGTTAAATTGTAAATAAATTTGGAAAATCCAAAAACTAAGAAAATGAATAAATGGCTTTTTAGTTTATGAGAATGTAATTTTTTTTCTCTAGGACAAATGGTCATTCAGTTTTTAAAGGATATTCTTGTAAATTAACTTTTGACTTAGGATGCTCCCACTTTTAGTATAGTATGATTAGGGAGATTGGAAACTAGGATACGATAGTGCAACATTTGGTCTGACATCAACTTACATGGAATTACTAGCGCTCAACATTGGTTTACAACTTGTGTGTGATAAAAATCTCCCCAGATCGCATATCGAAACTGATGCCATTGATAACTTCACCTAATCGATCAAAATGACTGTTCCATTTAGGCTAACATCATTTATGAGTGCAGGTCACTACTGAAGAGACTGTGAAATTCGATGATCCGGCATAACTTCCGCGAAGGTAACAAGGTAGGTCACATTTTGGCTACTGAAGGATCAAAGCAAACAAGCATCAACTCGTTGATAACCTTGCACCAACCACCTACAAATTTTTTGAAGCTACTCTGTGATGACATAACTGGCCCAACTACTACTAGCCTTGTTTCAACAAATGTAATAAATAGACTAGCGGAGCGTGGGAATCCTAATGTTAGTTGTTCTACTAGTACCAGTAGCTATGATAGCTAGAATACTGGCAAACCTCACGGGGAATCATTCTTATGTAATTATGCTTGTTAATGAACGAAAACTTCATTTTTCTATATATAAAAATAGTCAACACTCTTACATTCAATGCAAAAATTATATCAAAAGTCAAATATCCACGTGAGAGATTAGGTTCAAATCCCTGTAGTCCCAAGGGGCACTGGTATATCACATTCTATATATGGTCCATATGACCCATTTAACTTGCTGTGGAGTATGTACTATCTGCCCTCTATAATATTAAATATTTTGCTTATTACAATTATTATTACATATATGCTTTAATCCTGGTAGACATTAATCCATATTTTATTAATTTTCATCCCTCAAAACATAGACTTTAAATCAAAATTTATGGACAATTAACATTACACTCTCCACTATCATGATTGACAAGCCCTTTGTAAGTAACTAGGTAAAGATTGCAATTTACAATTTTTTCTATTCTTTTCTAAGTATAAATTCGGCTCCCATTTACCTATTTCCCTCTGCGATTCTTTTTTTTTGCACGCCTGAGATATATTTAATTTTTAAGCTTGGAATGACATTATATATATATATATATATATATATATATATATATATATATATATATATATATATATATATATATATATATGTATATATATATATATATATATGTTCAATGAAGTATCTAGTGTCACACTACCAATGAAGTATGCATAAATCAAAATACAGTGCCTCTTCTGAAATGCGAGCAATATCAAGTAGTAATATCATTCTCCTAACAAAAATATAACTGCTTACTATCTATTCAAGTCACCCTTGGCACGTGGCTAGATATCTAATGTAATTAGTCAGCTGCACATAAACTAGTCAGTTGCCCATAAAAAAATCGGAAAAGGGTCATATATACAAGTGAATTATGCGAATTAGGACAGATATGTCTGTTATTAATAGTTTGGCCCATATATGCCCAATCCGTCCAATATTTACTCATTAATTCCCTTAGTTTACAGAACCATTGTTTCGTCTTTCTTAAATAATTAACGGAAAAGGTCCAAATATGCCTTTGGACTATACGAAATTGAGCACATCTGCCCGTCGTTGATACTTTAGCTCATATATGCTCTTACTGTCACATAGTTGGTCGGTATATACCCTTACCGCCACATAGTTGGTCTATATATACCCTTTTCAAAACGGAACTCACCCAAACTAATTAGTTCTTTCTTTAATTATATTAAAGTGTACTACAAAACACTATTTTCTTTTTATTACTATTTTTTTTACCTTTCTCTTTTTTTTTTTTTTTTTTTTTTTGCCTTCTTCTTTCTCTCATATTTGATTTCCTCCATTGTTGATTCCTTCTCCATTTCTGTCACTAATTACACGTGATTTTATTCCTAAAAATCAAACATACACCACCAAAAGCTTCCTAGCGAGAAGGCTCTAGTTTTTCTGAAAAGAAGGAGATAAAAATTATCGGATTTTTTTTTCCGGTGGTGTTAATTTGGTGAAGATAGGATATGATTCAGGTTTTGGAGGTGTTGTTTTCTATGGAGTTTCATATATGAGGAGAACAAGACCCTCAAAAACTGAATAACCATATCCCACCTTCACACAATTAACACCACCGAAAGATATTCTCCGACAATTTTCATCTTCGTCGGGTCAGAAGAACACATAGGTTTTGTGATAGTAAAATTAGTAGGAATTCATAAGTTTTGTCAAGTGAAATTGGTGACGAAAATGGAGAATCAGCAATGGAGGAAATTGGATATGGAAGAAAGAAAAAGGAAAAAAAAAGAGAAGAAAAGAAAAAGAAGAAAGAAAGAGAAAGGTAAATAAAAAAAAGTACTAATAAAAAGAAAATAGCGTTTGTAATACACTTTAGTACAACTAAAAGGAAATAGTGTTTGTAATACACTTTAGTACAACTAACGAAAGAGCTAATTAGTTTGGGTGGGTTCCGTGACGGTAATGGCATATATGGACCAATTATGTGACGGTAAGGGCATATATGGACTAAAGTATTAACGATGGGAAAATATGCTCAATTTCGCATAGTATAAGAGCATATTTTGACCTTTTCTGAATAATTAATAACCTGACCCAACCAGAATCTCCCTGATCCGTTAGGACCCGACCCACCTTATTTCAAAAATATTTTTTGATATATTATTTTTGTTCGATTGAGAATTGTGTGATAATCATATTTATTTATTTGAGTAATTTGATAATCATTTTTTATACACATCATTTTGGGAAGTAATCCTACTAAAAGTAGTAATTGATATTAATTTATTATTATAATAATATAATATTCGAATTAGTTTGTGTTTTCTTCAATAATTTTATCATATATTTTTATTTTTCTCAGTGGTGCTTGTTATGAAATAATATTTGTTATGAAATAATTAATTTATAAAAATGAAAAAGAAACACCACTGTTTTAACAGTGGTTCTTGTTATGAAATAATATTTGTTATGAAATAAATAATGAATTAAAATGGAAAAGAAGCACCACTGTTATAACAATTTTTTACTTATTTCATAACAAATTTATAATGCAGAAAATAATCCAATAAATTAATAATCAATCGTATAATGATCACTTATCTAAACAAAAAAGCTTATATGTCAGGTTAAGTTATAGTGAACATGGAGTTATTTGTTTTTTTATTGGTGATAAATACAAATAGATTGTGAGAAAAATAAAAATAGATGGTAAAATGATTGAAGAAACACAAACTAATTTGAATATATGTTATTAAAATAATAAATAAATATCAATTATTAATTTTAGTAGGATTACTTTCCGAAATGATATATAACAAAAAAATTCGATTATCAAATTACTCAAATAAATAAATATGATTATCACACAATTTCTCGATCAAATAAAATAATATATAAAAAAATATCATTGAAGTAAGGGTGGACGGGTACTAACGAATCGGATTAACATATATTAGTTGAATCCGGTTATTAATTATTTAAGAAAGATAAAATAGTAATTCCGTTAAACTAAGGGTATAAATAAGTAAGTATTGGATGAATTAAATATATCTATACCACGCTATTAACGACCGACATATTTACCCTAATTTGCATAGATCACTGACATGACTTTCCCGTAAAAGAATAATTGGAAAAGGGTTCAAAATGTCCCTAAACTATTGATTTAAAATTACCCTTCATCCACCTTTTGGGCTAAAAATATCCCTTCATCTATTTTTTGGTTCACTTATGCCCTTTGACCGTTAGGTCAATGTTAAATTAAAAATTATTATTATTCTTTTTGTAAAACTTAAAAAATAAAATATAAAATATTTTCGTTTATTTAAACCAATGCACCAAACAATCCACTAATTTAGTAAAGTCTTCTTATTATTATTTTCCAATTTTTACAACAAAAAAAAGTTAGGTTTTACGAAAAAAATATTTTTTTTTCCTTTTTCTTTTGTAAAAAATGAAAGAAAAAAATATTTTTAATAAAATATTTTCGTTTTTTAAAAATAGTTTTTTTCAATTTTTTTTTAAAGCATTTCGTTTTATTTTCGTTTTTTAGTTTTTTTTTAAAGAAAAAAATATTTTCGCTTTTTTTTAAAAACTGAAAAATGAAAAAAAATTATTTTTCAAAAACAAATTTTTTTTTGCAGTTTTTAAAAAACTAAAATATTTTATTAAAAGCATTTTTTTTCTGTTTTTACAAAAAAAAAATTAGTTTTTACAAAAAATATGCTTTAAAAACTGGGAAAAAATAATATCTTTTGTAAAAGTTGAAAGAAAAAAAAGAAGAAGAAGACTTTACTAAATTAGTAACTATTGGTGCATTAGTTTAAAAAAATGAAAATATTTTGCAATTTTTTTTTTAAGTTTTACAAAAGGATTAATAACTATTTTTAATTTAGTATTGACCTAACAGTCAAATGAATGAATGAAAGGATATTTTTAGCCCAATAGGTGAATGAAAGATATTTTAAAACCTTTTTCAATAATTTAGGGGTATTTTGAACTCTTTTCCCAATTTTTTTTATAGATGGAACCATAATCCTAGTGCCCGATTCTTTCTTGTACTGGGAAAGTATTTGTTGCCACTCTCGAAAAAAAAAAGAAAAAAAAAAAGAAGAAGAAAATTTGAAGTAAATGGCGACGAGGAGCAACTTCTACAAGAATCCTTCCTATGCTTACAACAAAGACTTCAATCTCAATTCTGCTCTTCAAAATCTTCAAGGTTTCATTTCTTATTCATTTTCTAGGGTTTTCTATTTTCTTCAGCTTAATTCGTTTTTTCCTCCCTCTTTTCCAGCTTATAATGTTGTTACCGGTAACATTCCTCCTCCGGTCGAGTCGAATTCCGTTGAGGAGAAAACCGTCCGCCGTAAACTTCGCCGGGAACGGAAATCTAAGGTGCACCAGAACAATGAAATGGAGGATAATGACGTGCCTATGTCTCACCTGGATTATATTAAGAAAAGGAGGTGACTTTTTGAATTTATCTTGAACTTATTTGATACTCCCTCCATTTCAATTCATGTGTCGTAGTTTAAGGGGAAAAAATGACTTTTGTGGTAAAAGTTTTGTGGGGTATAATAAATGGGTAAAATAGAAAGTTAAAAGTTAATTTGTTATCGAATATAGAAACATATCTATCATTTTTGGAGCGGACTAATAAGTAAAGTGTGACACATAACCTTAAAACAAAGGGAGTAATGTATAAACCTTTTCTGGTCTTTTGGCTATAGTATATGTTCTTATAAGTTTAATACTCCCTTTGTCCAATTTTAGGTGATGCAGTTTGGCCACGAAGCTTAATCCTCCCTCCGTCCCTTCGTAATTTATGCAGTTTAACAAGCAATTGAAATTTGTGGGTACTTTTAAAATTTGAATTATTTTTAAATGTTGAATTTTTTGGGACAAACTAAAAAGGAAAGAGTATCACATAAATTGATACAGGAGTATGTCAACCCTCAAAAAGGCACATTAATCTAGCTAGCTACTGAGGCCGTGGTACATTGCCTTGGCGTTACACTACAGCCTAGTTGTGTCACACCCCATCTCATTGAAGTGAAAAGAAAAAAGGTTATTTGATAATTTTTGTGAAATTTGGAGCTGTGAGTTGCTCTTTTGCTTTTGAACACAGGAAGGAGGCTAGTTCAAGTCAGCCTTACCAAGAATTGACTGCAGAAGTGTTGGTAATGGGAACTATTAATTTTAATGTGCTTTGCACTTATGTTTAGTATCATGGCAGTTATGATTTAGTGATTGTTTGGGTTATAATTCTATTCTAGGAACCTTCACATTCAGCATTGCATTTGGTGGAGTATGAGAGTAAGCTTCATTTGGCTTTTTTCTTTTTGACTTGAAAATGGTTTGATTGTAGTTTGGTATCAGTTGATAAGTAGTCAAGTGTTCATTTGGAACTCAAATCTCGGCCAAAAAGGCAGGATGCTTGTTTTGAGAGTTCCATATTTTTGAGTGTTTCCATCATCTGTGTCACAAGGAGTTATTGCTATTTGGAAAAGAGTAGTTTGATTTTCAAAAGGATTTTTTATCTTTTTCATTTTTGAAGGTTCCACTTACTGATGCTATGAGCAAGGAATAGTATACTGGATACTTCGGCGTCTAATCATTTACATATCCTGCTAAACTGGAACTCCTTCATTTGTCACTGCAATTCCCTCGTTCAGTCCTTTTACTATAGTGTGCTATCATGCAACCCCCCCCCCCCCCCCCCCCCAAACCTCCTTTTATGTATGTTTATGAGTTCCACATTCATTAGTCATGTATTTGTTAAAAGAAGAAAGTACCTACGTGTTATTCCCCAAGTTTAGACTTTTTAAATCTTTTAACTTCTCATTTTCTCCTTTATCCTTTTTACTTTAATGAGTTAGGACCAAGAAGTATTTCTGCCAAGATTGATCTCGTTGCAAAATATTTATGAACTTTTCAGGTGATGCAAGCTCTTCTTCAGAATGTGAAAAGGGCCACAATCCTTCTTCCAACACTGACATTTTTGCAGTTACAGGTTAGCAGAACCTGAATATCATTTAATCTAATTTATGTAACTATATATGCTTTCTAGCTACTTATCCTTTTAAGTAGAAGTATTTATAAGAGTTGGTAGTTACTTATCCCTGAATAATTAAAGTTCTTACAGGTTGTCAAAGTTGTTTATGATATTATTGTTCGTAGAAGTTTGAACAAAGATCTTCTGATATTTCAAAGTGGAAATTGTCTTGTAATTGGAACGGGGAAATGTGTATCTAGTCTTTCTTTCATTTCTTTTCCAAATTCATAATATTATTGGACTACGATAGAACCTTGCATCATAAAACTTGTCCCTGGCTCTAGGTACCTCTACCTAGAAATAGTGGGACCTGCTTCATTTTAAGTGATATGAGAATCTAACCATGTATTCTTTCTAAAAAAAAGATCATTAGCATTTTTTATAGGGAGAATTACACTCCTTATCACTTGGCTCAATAGCCCATCAAAAAACGGCCCACATTTGAAGCTCTTACCCAGTACGACCCAAGTTATATATAATGTGAAAATTATTCCTCCAGATTCAAAGCCAATAATCACTATTTGGTATGAAGAAGAAAAAGATAATACATAAAAGAATAAGTTTTTTGGAGTCATATGAAAGAATTGTGTTTGCACTAAAGGGGTTCATTTAGTAGGTTATTGGATCACCAAGCTAGAAAGAAGGTATTCACATGGTCTCAGTTTTATCCTCATTCTACGTGTAATTCTAATTCCAGTGGTTGATTAAAAACTTAGAAAATAGAAGTCACCATTAAAGGTGTTTCAAAGCTTCAATTTCAGAAATTACGTTTTTTGATTTGTTAGTGGTTTGGATTGGGTGTTGTCCCAATTGATTGGAATCATCAAGAGGAGTTCAAAACTTAAATTTGAAGTGATTTGGAGTAGATTTAAGATAAATTTGTGTTAAATTTCAGAAGACCCCCAAGAAAGACGAAGAACAGTGAAGCTCCATTGAAGGATTCATCTGTATAATAATGTATAAAATTGTATAAATAGTATATAATAGTGTATAAACAACTCTCATACACAATAATACATTATTTGCATGTATTTGGTAAATTTTTCACATATTCTTCTTCTACACAAATATACATAGGTATCACGAACATTTTTTTACCGTGCTTATACATTTTTATACATTTTTATACAACTATATACATAACGTACCTCTTTGTATAAAAGTGTATAATGTCGTATAAAAGTGTATAAACATCTCTGACGAACTTCTTGTACGATTTCACCTGCAATTCTTGTTCAAAACTAGTCCAAAACTCCATCAAATGACTTCAAACTTTGTATACAACCTACTTAGACTATTTCTAATAAGTTCAAACAATACCCACTCCAAATTTCTCACAAAATCATATTTAAAATTTAACAAGTTAGTTTCATTCTTGCACCAATTCTGGCTGGAGTTTCGTCCTTGGTTTGTCTTGATGCAGTTTCATAAAATTGTGATTAATAATAACAAATAATTAAATAGAAGAAGAAAGAAATATACATTTGGACGAAGTGATTATGGGTTCTGATTCACAAGTCTGTACCAGGGTGTAAATCGTGACCTTAGACCGGAAGATCTGGAGAATCAGAAGAAAAGAAAAAAAAATTCTGATATGAGTTTATTGATATTTGGCTACATATTTGTAAATTTATAACTTGGCTAAAATACTGCAAGGTCACCTTATGGAGTGATCTATTGTGTAGCTCTTCCTTTTTTATAAGGTAAATTTAACTTAGTATTTTATCATCAGTACCGGATGGAAATCCCTTGACAGATGATCAATAAGTTTTTTCTTCTGTAATCTGTAATTTGCGAACAGCTTGTTTGTTGTGGCTTTCGGGAGCTTGTCATTCATTTTCTCTTTTCATGATTTTCTCCATTCTTCTTTTTAGGTAGTGGAAATGAAACAGTTGGAGTTAAAAGTCGCGGCGAGCAGCGATTTCCTCTTCCAGGAGAACCTGCTTGTGTGGTATGTGGGAAGTATGGGGAGTATATATGTAATGAGGTAAGTTATTGGATCGATGGATCTATTTCTCTTTTTGTTTCTCGATTTCCTTCTTAATGAACCCCATATCCTTATTTTCATTGCGTGCAGACTGATGAGGACATATGCAGTATGGATTGCAAAACTGACCTTCTGCAAAATCTTGAACTCCAGCAGGTGTTTTCCACTTTCATCCTGTTTTGCATATGTAGTCTAGCATGGATACATGTGAAAAGATTTCATGATTTAACTATTGCTTTTCAAAATAATATATGCAAAAAAAATTGGGATCTTTTGTTTAATGATGAAAATATATGAGCTAGCAATTGTCAAAAGGAAAAAAAAGACAGCTGACCTTTTTTGTGATAATTCCCTTGCTAGACACATTTTTTTTAATGTTTTCACAAATTTGTTGTTTCATTTTAATTAGATAGAGAATATTGGTGTAATACTACGTATCTTAGATAAGGAGCTCCCGACTGCAATCATTAATTAGATTAGCATAGTGTGTGCTATTATTTTATAACATGGTGATTACCTCCTTAGCGTTGAGATTAACTTCCAGAAGGATAAAGCCATAGCTTTGTGCTTGGATTGGGCGTTGTAGTAAAGCATGTAGCTCAGCTTGGATGCTAAGCTGAACTTACAGTCTTATATTTGAGCAGAATGTCTAGCTTATGTCTTGGAAGGGTGGATTATGGAATCTGGTAAGGATAGACTAGCAAAGGGAGGAACTATGTGATCAGGCAAAATACTTGTCACCAGGATCTTTTGCAATCTCCAAAAATCATCAGATAAAAATTCAACATTCTTAGGACCCGTTTGGCCATAGATTTTGCTAAAATAAACTTGGGTTTTATTTGGCAAACACATGTTTGGCCATGGATTTTGCTTATATTTTGGCAAAATCCCAAATCCCAAAATCAGCTCAATAGCTGGTTTTGGGCCAAATCCTAATAATACACATGTTTTTCCAAAATAAATTTGGAAAATATGTTTTGAAAACGTTAATCCAAACACATTTTCATCTTCAAGCCAAACTTCACCCAAAGCAGATTTTTCAAAACAAATTTGGGAATCTATGGCCAAACGCTAGCTTAAGCGTCCTATGTCTTGAACATTAGAGCGTACAACTAAACTGGAGTTGTAACGTATGTCACGAATCAAGATATGTAGTAAGCACCCATTGTGTAAATCATTTGAAGAATGCTCTTACCAAAAAAAAAAAAAGGCATTTGAGCAATATGTACTATTATGCATGTATGAGATAATTGCTTCTTCAACTCCATCTGTTTTTCTGATGATGTCTTTAGGGGCCGTTAAGTAGCCAAGTCCCAGCTGAGTCTTTTTCTGGACAAAAGTGCAAACTGGAAGTTCCTGAATCTGGAGGTGACACCTGGGATTATGACCGTCATCGGTGGTCGAAGAAGAGATCATCTTTTTGTACTTATGAGTGGTATGCTTGTTGACATTAATTTTGAAGACGAGTAATCTCTCGATATTAGGTCTTGCAGCACCAAAGACTTTATTTGTTATACGTCGATAGTCATTCTCTGAGATCAAGCTCCACTTAGATTTATATAATGACGTAATGTGCTGCATGTGGCAACCACCTGTATGATCAAAAGTTAAATGTGCCCTTATTTGTGTTCCTGATCGCTATGGAGGATATTCCTATCTAAGTATAATTCACTGGTGTAGTTGGAAATGTCAGAGGCCAGGTCATCTTCCTGAAGATTGTTTGGTCACAGCATCAAAAAGTCAACGTCTTTCCTGTGGTCAAGCTGGTGAATCCAGCGATCAGGTATTACTTCCTTTCTTAAGATTTCAGAAAATAAGCCAGTAGCAAGTAATAGTCATATATTTGTTATGCTAATCTTTATAATGCCTTACACAGGTGGAAGTGGCTCATAGTAAATCCCTTATACCCAAAGAGCTTCTGCCACTGTATAAAAGGTTCCTTAATTCCTTTCTAGTTTTGTTTTCAAATTGTACTCTGATTTTTTTTTCCGAGAAAGAAAAAAATTAATTGTACTTTTATATATACTATATCTGTGCAAAAATACAGAAGCCTCCGTCCTCCTCCACCGCAGAAGGAAGAGGGAAGGAGAGAGAATATTGACCATGTGGGCTTGTGCTTTATATGTTTGGTGTATCTCCATTTTCACTTTGTGTGTGAATGACGAGTATTCTCCACTCGCTATTATTAATAAATCGGACCTTGGGCTAATTCAACCTCAAAAGCTAGCTCATGAGGTGAGGATTGCCTATAATCGTATAAGGAGACAATAGCTCATTCACTCAACTTATGTGGGACAATTCAACAACTATGGTTTAACATAATCAGCACAGTTGACTACCCTATGTTGGATTAATCCCCATTCGATCTTTTTGAATTGTCTGTTTTCCTACATTATCTTTGAGTCATCGATGACAACAATGAAAGAAATGTAATATAAACTTTTAAAGTGTTGTCATACTTTGGTATTATCATTCACCATGATTCAAAATAAATATACATAGTTCAATGAATTAACTTCTGCTAAGTTTATTTTATTTTATTTTGAAAAAGATTTCCTTCCTGTACCTTTCTGATCCTCAACTAAATATTAGGCATTCAATCTAAGTTCCACACTATTCTATATCTCCATTTCAACACGTGAAGAGGTGATATGTGAAAGCATAGATAATATGGTATTCATGTTATATTTTTTAAACATGTAATCAATTTTTTTCAATTTGCCAATTTGTATTGCAAAGGAATGGAAATATATACAACAACGACCCAGTGAAATTGGGGTCTCGGGAAAGGAATGAAAATATATGTGAAAAATAAATAAACATCTAGATGGAATGTTTGCCTAATGCTTTTAGAAAGTGCGGTAGCCAGGCTCTTCTCTGACATCTTGCTAAACCCTTCAAGTAGATGCTTTTGTTGAATATAATACTTTCCCCTGTTGGTTCTGATTTCTGTCATCTTACCATGGGAAGAATGATCAACTTGCCTATTACAGTTCTCGTCTTGTTCAATATTTAATCTAGGTAGTTTACTTCTGATGAAAAACATGAAACAATAGCTGCATGTTAGTGGTAGTACTTGCTAAAGCTGAAGCCCTTGTTCCCTCTGGACATGTGAAAGCTAAGCTCTACTAGTTAAGCAACAACAACAACAACAACATACCTAGTATTATCCCACACCGTGGGTAGTGTGTACGCGGACCTTACCCCTACTAGTTAAGCCTAGTTAACAAGTTAAGCAGTCATATATTGTATTTAAGATTAGATTCAGGTCCATCACTAAAATTTGTCTTCTGGCCTCTTTTAATCTGCAGATGCCATCAAATTGGCAAAAGCTCATTGGGCGCCAACTGTAACACCTGCCGAAGGTCAACTACTTTAGCCATGTGTCTTGATTGTAGTAATACCTTTTGTGACAGGTAATTTGGCAGCCTTTGAAGTGAACTCAGCTTTACGTATTATACTGCTTAATGAATGAGCATGTGTCTCCTTTTTTTGACAACATATTGCTCTATCCCGAAAGGACTGATGACATGTTAGGATGGCAAAATTAACGATCAAAGAGGTGTTCGGATAGCAAAATTTGGTGCCTTCTCCTAATATAGAAATTACCTCTTCCTCTCATTCCGTGTGACCCCTAAAGTAGGTCTATACATGTTGCTTGAGCCTTGATTGGAGAATCTGCTTCTGTTGGGGGATAAGGAGCTGGGATTTTGTGATGAATCTGCTTTTCTGTTTCTGATACCTTTTTGAACACCACTATTCTTGGCCTTCTGAACCAGTGGAGCTTATGATTTTTCATTTTGTAATGAAGGAAAATTGCTCAATCTTTATGTATGTTGATCTCAGTGCAGGTCACCTGAAAGAACACATCGCTGGGCACCCCTCTCACAGACAATATTACTCTTATAAGCTCAAGCGCTTGGTAAAAGCTTACCTATCTTGGTTGCCATTCTTTTGAATTTGTCTCAAGTTATCTGTCTCATATTATACTTATGGATGTGTAAAATGTGACTGTTATGGAAGCATAAGGCTTCTAATTAATACTATATTTTTGCAATTTAGTCATTTTAAGACGTTTATTGAGTTTATTGAAGACCAAATGCGCCAAACCATAATATTGACTTAATAAATACAAGCTATATTTTGTTGATGCCTACTTGGAACATCAATATGAAAAAAGTTATAGTTAATTTGGCATACCATTGAGTCCAAAGTCATATACGCTTGATAACTTCCCATGGAGTTCTATCCACGCTGGTCATACATTCAGTTGTCTATAACTTTAGGATGGCAGCCCGTTTCATTGTCTGTCAGCATTCTGAATCACTGCTTCTGATTTTAACTTGTTGTAAGTGAGATTTGCAAAGTATAGCTGGTCCCAAGACCTAAAGGAGAGTTGCTATAGGTTGACAACCAATGTTGAAGTTTCTAGTCAGATGAGGGATCCAATTATACTAGCACTGAAACCACATCCCATCAGAACTCCAAAGCTAAGCATTCCTGACACGAATAGAACTAGGATGGGTGATCGATCCCCTAGGAAGTCCTAGTGTTGCGTTCCTTGCCGACCCAACTATTATGGTATTAAGGTATAGTTATTGATCGATACTGTTTAATTTTATCACCATGTAGGTGTTCTTGATATTTTTATATACAACTTGAGTTTATCATGTTTACCTGTATGTTCAGCATGCTTAATGTCGCAATTATTTAACATAGGTAAAATGCTGCAAATCTACGTGCAAAGTGAGAGACATCAAAGATCTTTTAGCTTGTCACTATTGTTTTGATAAGGCTTTCGACAAGTTCTACGACATGTATTCTGCAACTTGGTATGTGATGATTTTACATCTATTGATCCTGATATATTTTGTGAAAGCATGACTTGACTGGTCAACTCAGTTATTGAGTGTAAACTCGTCACCCAGTACATTCATCGTGTTGCTGTGCTGGACAGCGCCTCATACACATTATAATGTCAGCTCATATCACTGTCATGTGAAATTTGTAAGTGCAATTATTTAGTCCCTAAAACAGGAAGTGATAATCGCTATTGTTGCCCCTCCCATGCAAAAAACTCATCCCAACAAAAAATGACAATTTTTACTCGGCATAAAAATTAATAAAGACCAACTTATTCTAATGTCTTGATAAAATGATTGATATTCCATCACAATGTGCTTTAGTTCAAAAGGCAGTCATATAGCATGTTATGACCATACTTCTCTTGAATCTAATTCCTAAGCTATCCACTTCTCTGAAACTTGTTCAGGGCCTGGTATAAGCATTTTTTTTTTGTTGAGAAAGGTCAGATTTTACATATCATCAGCACAAAGATTGTGCTGGAACGATATTTACAATATCAAAAAGCCAAAAAGCATGTCCTTGTTCCTTCTTACAAGGATTCTATAACATCCAATAGTGAATTCTGAATCATCTATGAATTCCTCTTTACACCAGAAACAAAACAAAACAAGGCAATCCATAATCTTCTGGATTGAGCTGCATTTGTCTTCAAACATCTTCAATTTCTTTCCTGGTGTAACCATTTTATTTCTCATAAATGACCAGTCAATTATTGTGCTATATTCAGGAAAGCAGCTGGACTTTCAATTATCTGCAATTCCATTTGCTGTGAGGATCACTTTGAATGGTAAGTGGATAATTTGAAAATTTCTTGCATGCTTTGTAATACCCCATCTCCATACTCGGACTACAAGAGCTACCTCCACAGGCACAGGATAAATTGCTTGAGTGCGGGTGTAGAAGACGGTGCCTACATTGTACAGAAACATCCTGCAATTAAGAACTATGTATTGAGCAACTTCATCTTCTGAAGAGTTAAGAACTATGTATTGAGTAACTTCATCTTCTGAAGAGTTGGTGCGAGATGATGTTTCCTTCGCAGAGCAGTATGAGAATCTATTTGATCCACTTAACTGAAAAGCTGGGAAGTGGCTACACCATTTGTCGCCGTCACGGTTTAATGTTTGTTGATGCTTGTTGAGCCACTGTCTGATAAACGAGTTAGCTCTTTGACAATACTAAATTCAGACGCAGAAGAGCATTCTGGGTAAGCAAAGCTGGAAAAAGAAGTTGCCATTATCAATTGCAAGGGAGCATTTCTGAAATTTTGTTGTGTGCTGAGGTGCGGAGTGACCATTGTATACTCATGGAAAACTGGAGATGGAAGATAATTATGAGTTCCTTGAGTTGCCATCTCATTCACTTCCGTGCTTCATCCGACTTTCACAAGTACCAGAGTTATGCAAGTACAATGGCTTAGACCTACGGTGCCCAAGTCCTAATATGTCACAAAAGTGTAACTAACGATTCAATCAAACAAATTAGACAAATTTATTAATTCATAAAATAGATTTGAAAAGGTAAAAATTGCACGGGCACCCTAATAGGGCACCCCATTCACTTTTAAAAAAGTTTTAGCTTGTACTCATTTTTTAAACAACTTCAGGTATTTTTCTCTTCCCCTTCTCCTCTTTCGTTTTCTTCTTCTCCTTAGTTTATGATGTTTTAAAATGGTGAGCTGTTATGACATTTTACTTTTTACTATTGCTTAGGGTTTCTTCTTCTTATTTTTCTTAATTGCCAAATGGGTTTATTAGTTTTATTGTTGTTGTGACAAATTGATGATTGAGGTTTGTTCCTGATGATATTTGGAGGTTATGTTTCAAATTTGAGCTCATTTAGAGTAGATTTAGGTATTAAATTGTATATTGAATTGTTATAATTCGAAGAACAAATTTCTGTTTTTGCGCAATTTTACTTCAGACTTATTGACCTTCAGTGAATGAAAACTTTTGTTGCACTTCAGACTTTTTGGCCTTAAGTGTATCTGAAGTGCAACTTTTCACTTCAACCTTATTGGCCTTAAATGTAACAAATCGTTTGTGGCACTTCAGACCTTTTGGCCTTAAGTGCAATTTTTCACTTCAAACTTATTAGCCTTAAGTGCATCTAAAGTGCAAATTTTCACTTAAGACTTATTAGCCTTAAGTAAATGAAAACGTTTGTTGCACTTCATACTTTTTGGCCTTAAGTGCATCTGAGTGCAATTTTTTCACTTCAGACTTATTGGCCTTAAGTGCATCTGAAGTGCAATTTTTCACTTCAGACTTATTAGCCTTAAGTGGATGAAACCATTGGTTGCACTTCAAACCTATTTGGGCTTTAGTGCATTTGAAGTGTAATTTTTTCACTTCAGATATTTTTCTTTTAATTTCAGACCCGACAAGCTTAAGTTGATCGTAAAGTGGGTACGCTTGCAATTTTTTTTACAAAGTGGGTATAGGTTCAATTGTGACCCCAAAATCGGGTATAGAGGCAAAAGCCCCTTTGAAAAGGGAATTATTTATTTTTGGGGCCCGTACTGCAGGACGCCGACAAGGCCCATTATAAAAGAAGCTTGAACCAGAACCCGACTCGATATCTATCTCCTGATCCACTTCAAGAAATTAGGGATATCAATTTCCCCAAAACTCATCTGCCAAAACTTATTGTTCCTTTCAGAGATCTAAACCAATCAAGTTATGGGAGGTCATGGAGGTTTGAACATTCTCCCACAGAAGCGATGGAACGTATACAACTACGAAAACCGCGAGAAAGTAAAGCGAGATGAGGAAGCCGCAGCTAAAGAGGAACAGCTCAAGCAGGAACAATCTCGCAAGCGCGACTCAGAATATCGCCTCGAGCAGCTCCGTCAAGCGCGTGGCTTATCATCATCGTCGTCGAATCACGTCAAAAAATCGTCGTCAGAACAGAAATCGCCGGAGAAGAAACCGGAAAAATCGAAATTGGCGGAGGAGAAACCAGGAAAATCGGATTCTAAGCACATCAATTTATTCGAAGGGATTCGAATCTTCGATCCAGTTAAAAAAGTAGAAGAAGATGAGGAGAAAAACGGAAGGAATAGTAATAAGAGGATTAAGAAAGAGCAAGCGCCTAGAGTTATTACTGCGGAGGATGAGAAGTATAGGTTAGGATATGGAATTGTTGGTAAAGGAACGAAATTGCCTTGGTATATGGAGAATAAAACTAGAGATGATGATGAAAAGAGTGACGAAGATAATGATAATGATTATTATTCGAAGCCTGTGAAAAAGAGTAATGGAGGTAAAAAGACGGTGGAGGAATTGCGAGAAGAGAGGTTAAAGAGGGAGAGAAAGGAGAAGGAAAGAGAAAAGGCTTTGTTAATGGAGAAGAGTCGAAGAGATGGAGGATTTTCGCGGTTAGAGAGGGAGAGGAAGGAGAAGGAAAGAGAAAGAGCTTTGTTAATGGAGAAGAGTCGAAGAGATGGAGGATTTTCGCGTCGAAGATGAGGTGTGTATCAGAGGGCTCAATTCGTTCAGCCTTTAAGGTTCTTAGCTCTAAACTCATTATACATTTAAATTTAAGGGTTCAGCAGTTAATATTTATTAAAATTTTAGTGGTTTTCACAATTTATATTTATGTTCTATATCAAAGTACTGGTTCAGTTGAAATTTTAGCGGCACATCAAAGTTGTTAATGAGTTGTTCGGTCTGCTTTGTAACGATCGTTGCTTGTTTGTTTTACAATTCATTGATGTTTTCAATGTAATGAGCTACAATTTTCTGGTGAGGCTATGTTGTTTGTTGTTCAGTTTTGGTTGTAGTTCAGGTTACATTTTAATGATATATTTTAATATTTTCCTGAGTTTCATGCGTTTCAACTTTTCTCAAGCTTGTACAAGAATTTCTCAGTTAGTGGAAGTTTTGGCACTTGGGTGGTGGTCTAGGTTCAGAATTAGTTTTGTTAGAACTGAGAAGTGACAAAGATAAAATAGTCTCTACTCTAGAAGGATTACTGACAAGACTACTGAGCAAACTCTAAAGTATTTTCCATCATGTGTCTTCTGGTTTTGGAAAGCTTCGTAGAGGTACAGAATTAACCCATGCTCCAGATTTATCGTAGGATGATACGCTTTTTTATTTGGATTTCATGGACTTCTATTGGAGCTCTAAGTTCACATAGGCTTTGCAAGGTTTATAGTGTGGTGACCCATTGTAAAAATGGGTAAGACTGTAAATATCAAAGGCTTTACCAAAAATTGATGGTTCATCTTGGTATTTATTCAAATGGAATTTCTTTAAGATCAGTTTGTTCCTTGACTGTTAGACACGGATTTGCAGTGAGAAAACTTGTTAGTCCTGTATCATTTAGTCCGGGAGAGTAATTTCCCTTTTTGAGACCTCTTTTAAATCTCATCAGGATTTTTTTCTACTTGAAATATTTGTATAAAATTGATATAGCTTAAGTTACAGGATGAGTCAACTTACTTTTTGTTCTTTTATATATGGATTTTTGTATTTACTAAGCACTCTTGAAGTGTACCAAAACAGCGTTGTGTATTCAATCAGGAAAGGGATTGTGGTTTTTTTTTTTTTTTGTGGGATGGGAGGTGGGATTTTCTTAGGAGTACAATTTGTGTTTGAGAAATGATGAAAATTTACATACATCTTCATCTCATTTTGTACAAAAAGGGGGAGATGGAAGTAATTAATGCATTTCTAAATGGGGATCATTTGAGCAACTGCAAAGCCTGGTGGTTGGTGAAATCTCTGGCTGAATAGAGATTGTTTTCCTTTGTTAAAAGCTGGAAACTTTCTGTACCTTTTTGTATTTATTTTCCTCTCGGTTTTTAACTATATATTTTGCAATACTTTGGGAGCTGGGGAATCATCATGCATGACTGCTCTTCGTTTCTGTATGTCTTCATGCAGGGCGATAACACTAACGAAGTGGATCTGTTGTACTTTCTGAGAGCTCTTTGAGGAAAAAGCATGGCTGGGTGCAGTTTTATTCTTGAATATGTCTATTTTCGACCATCGTTTGGCAAGCGCTTGATGTTTAATGCGAGAGCCATTTCCTGTGCGGATAGCAAATCATATGAGGAGGAAACTGCCTGCAGTTCGGTTCGAGAGGCCTGATTGACATGAGATGGATTATGAGATTCTTGCTTCGCATGGAAAATTGTTTCTGAAAGTCAAAAACCAGTCCTTTACCCCCCCCCCCCCCCCCCCCCCCCCCCCCCACCCCCCCCCCCCCCCCCCCCCAACCCCCCCAAAGCTTCCCCGAAAAGATGGTCGTAAAAATGCCTCTGACCCGGCGGATCCGTCGCTTCGCTTTGTGTACATGTCATCCATGTTATTAAGTGAAAAATGAAGTGTTTTGCTTACAACCGTCTTTAAATGAAATCCATAATTCGTTTTTGTACAGTCTCTATGGAGAAGCATTTCAGTCCTGTATGGAGAAGCACACGAAATGCCGACTTATATTTCGACTGGTATTGTTATAGATCTGATTCTGAAAATTCTGGTTTTACTATTCACTTCGCTGTTTGTCAACATGTAGAAGCCATGGATTTTATTGCGAGCGTGATGTCGGAATTACTTGAGCTTGTCCTTCTACGAGTTCTTTGGTTTCCACCTTCTTTTCCTTTTTCTTTTTATAACCGAATATCTCTCCAGGCCAACGGCGCACAGTGCAAAACATGGGGCAGAGTTTGAACCTGCGACATGTGCTTAAACTCACACATCACTCGGCTCTTACTACTGGACCAATGTTGCTATTTTCTTTTCTATCTTTAATTTCTGTAAAATAATCTTGGATGCTTTGGAAGCTTTGTCGCTTTGAGCCCCAATGCCAATTAGGCGGACATGTTGTCCAATCAGTACAGTGGGTTTCTGTAGCTGGCTTTTCACAAACCAAAAGAAATTTAACGAAAATTGGAAGATAATTTCATCCAGTTGTATGTTAGAGAAATGATCTTTTTTTTCTTCTGCTGAAGAACATGCTGTACACGAGTGGAACCTTCTACTACTGTCCTAGGAGAAGGCTAAAACTGATTTCGTGGTCGATGTGTCATATAATTTGGAGAATACGTATGTTCTACGTATTGGACCTTGAGATAGGGGTCAAGGGAGCCTGCTGCAAATTATTATTTGGCTAGTTGGCGGAAGAAATTAAAAAATAACCAGATTTACAAGTGATTATTCAAAAATAGTCACACTTTCAAAAGTAATTAAAATTTAGTCACTTTTCATGTAAAGATAAATCTGATCGAAAACACTGTTCAAAATCCGGAAAATACTCCAGTATATTATACTAGAGTTCCAGCATAAGTATATTAGAACTCCAGCAAAATATACCGGAGTTCCAGCAAAGTATACTGAAATATGCTGGAAGTTCATACACAGGTGCTCGAATCTCCAGTATATTATGCTGGAACGTTACGCGTGTTGGAGTTCCAGCACAATATGCTGGAAGTTCATACACATGTGCATCGAACTCCAGTATATTTTTCTGAACCGGTCTCTGTTGCAGCAAAATAATGGCTATTTTTCAGTGACTTGGCAAGAACTGGCTATTTTTGAATGACCAGTCCGAAAACTGGCTAGCCCGTGCTATTTTTACCTAGTTGGCGGCATACTTAAATAATACTGTTGCTCAAAGAGTAATGAGGTATCCTTATTTTATATTATAATCTCTTACTAGTAGCTGTTAACCTGTTTCATGGACTAAATAAATTATGGTAGTTCCCATACAGATAAAATAAACAGATCTCTGTCTTTGTCTAAATGTCAGCACCTAGTATTATTAGCATTTGAATACAAGTATTTGATGGGAACGTGAAGACCACCTTCAGGTAAAAAGGGGAAAGTTCGTTATTGGTGGCCATAACATGCCAAATTCTTACCCAACTAGTCCTCATTACTCTCAATCTGCCAGTTTTGAACGCATTTATCTTAACCTTATAATTTAGAATACAAAGGAGGGATTATATTAAACAATTGTTCTATTTAATTATACTTTGGATATATATATATGTTGACCAGGCTGTGTAATACAATTTGCCCATTAGGCCAACGACTCTCTTCCTTTAAATCATTCATCACAATTATCGGAGGAAAAATCTCAGGAGCAACAGCATGGAGAAAAGTCAAAAGCAGACTCTGTTAAATGTCGCTAAGCTTAAGCTTCCTTCGGTAGGTTCTTAATTATGACTTTTTCTTTTATTATCATGGTGTTTTAGCAAGGGAAAGTCATGTTTTCAGAATAATATATGATGAGAACTTCTCTTTTTGGCATCATCAATTCATGGAGTTTAGAGTTGTTTAGTTTCTTATGAGGATTGGTGATATTAGTTTCAGGTGGTGGTGGTGAATGCAAATTTGGGATGCACACATTGCAGACACAGAATATCTCAAGTCATCTCAAAGATAACAGGTGAGAAAGATTACACTTCCCATAATAACTTTTTTTTTCTTGCACAGTGTTAGGTATGATGGGAAGAGGAATCTTGGCGTAACTGGTAAAGTTACTGTCATATGACCAGGAGATCACGAGTTCGAGCCGTGAAAATAACCTCTTGTAAAAATGCAGGGTAAGATTACGTACAATAGACCCTTGTGGTCCGGCCCTTCCTTGATCCCGCGCATAGCGGGTGCTTAGCACACCGGGCTGCAATGTTAGGTATGATGGAAGTCACTTTCCATTGAAAAAATACTCTACATCGAAACCGCTTTCCTTGAGGAAGTGATTTTCTGGTGTTTGGTCGCGGAAGACATTTTCCATCAACGAAATTACAAGTATTAATGTGCATAAAGTTTTGAATTTTAACATTTTTCACTAAACTTGACAGGGTTGAGGGAGTATACAATAGATGTTGGGAGAAAACAAGTGATTGTTAGAGGAGATATTAGAAAACATCATCAGGAAAAGCATGGTGGGGTAAAGAGCCACATGATCAACGAGAACCATAGCCGGGTTTTCGCGTTCTTCTTTGGTTTACTGAGCTTCCGTTGGATCACTACAAAGAAGATGGCTGATTAATCGAATGAACAAAGAGTTTGACTTATCTTAGCAAGAACTCGAATACATATTCTTTTAAGTGTTATATTTGTTGGAAATCTTGTGTTCCCATTTGTATACTTGTATGATTTTCTCCTTTGGTTTTCATGTATAAAAAACCAGTTTCTTTATATTTGTCCCTTATCTTTAAACACATTAACATGCTTAATGCAGTTAAGCAATCTCCAAATACCAGATAAAAAAAACATGAATCAGTTCAACAGTTAACTAAATAAAACACTTTTGTTAACAAATATGGAGAATGGCAGTGCTGCTCAAGTTCGAAAAGAAGATATAATCTAGTAGTGGATCTTTATTGATAGTTCATCTCCATGGAATAGAACCGATCAACATAAACTCATCTATGCAGGAAATATTTGTCCTATAATTCGTCAATTAAATTAAAGAGTTAGTAAATGTAAGAATTTCATATGGTTTGAACTTGTAGCAATTTTCAAGCATTGGTTCTCTAAAAAAGAAAGGCAACCCGGTGCACTAAGCTCCCAGTATGTGCGAGGTCCGAGAGAGGGCCGGACAACAAGGGTCTATTGCACGCAGTCTTACCATACATATCTTTAAGAGGCTGTTTCCACGGTTCGAATCCGTAACCGCTTGGTCACATGACAACAACTTTACCAGTCATGCCAACGCTCATTAATTTGCGCTCTAAGTATTCATCAAATGTTGTTCGCTCAAGAGAAGTACTAATGGATGAACAACAAACAAAATTAAAAATCTGCTAGTACTATGATTCAAGGTATACACAGCAAGAAGTATCATTTTTCTCAAAATATTTGCAATCCCTCCCCTAATTATTAGAAATTCTAACAACCATCATCTAGCATTGACATTTGAGCAAATATTTTTCCAAATCCTGTAAGGGGCAGCTTGGTGCACTAAGCTCTCGCTAAACTCTCGCTATAGGCGGGGTCAAGACCACATACGCGTACGCAGCCTTAACCTACATTTCTATAAGAGGTTGTTTCCATAGCTCGAACCCGTGACCACCTGGTCACAGTGCAACAATTTGACAGCTACACCAATTCTCCTTTCCCCCAAATCCTATAAATCTTTCATAAATGAAGTCTAAGGATTACATCAACAAAAAAGAAAACAAAAGTAGAAACTCAAAGCTATCAATCTTCTCCCATCTCACCTTTAACTACCATTCTAAGAATACCATCTTTGATTTGTGCTTCAACCTTCTCAGCTTTACAACAATCAGTCTTAAACTCAAGACTCCCTCCATATTTCCTCCCTGATTTCTCAGTTTCCAGCTCAATTTCTCCTTTCCCAGTAAAGTAAACAGTGTTGTTCTCTAACCATACCTTAATCCCATCTTCACTAACACCAGGCATTGCCACTCTCACAAGTATACCATCCTTCACATTATCCACTTCTAGCACGTTCGGAGGTCCTGCTGACTGAAATGGGTTCTCCATTTTGATATCTTGTGCAGCACCCTTTACCATAACTGCAAATAATAACGAGGAAATCGAAAAACACAACTTTGATAGGAGTTAATAAATGGTTAAAGAAAACTATTGCGGCTCAATCCCAAACTAATTAGGATTGACTACATAAACCATGTGCAGGTATTTCTTTTTATAACGGAGAAATCCCTAAGGCAGGTGGCAATAGCTTCCCCTACGCCCTTTTCCACTTAAATACCAGGTTTTGCCTGCAACAGGCTTCGAAGAGACTCGTGCCTAACTACACATCACGTCTTATGCTCTTGCCACTAGACCCAAGCTCTAGATTACATGTTTGTGTTTTTTCATTCACTTTAATGACAAATTAGCAATAACACCTAAATCTAAGCCCATCTCCCATTTCTCCATAATGGGGGCAACTTTTTCCATAATGGAGCTCCAACCCTCCCCATTTTCCCCCCAAAAATGGGCAAAAATGGGGAGGGTTGGAGCTCCATTATAGCAAAAGTTGCCCCATTATGGAGAAATGAGGGAGGGTGGGAGATGGCCTTACTAAACTAGAAAGAATCTGCGCATAATTTGATGTGTCAATAATTGACTAATTAAACCTAAAATATTTACCAAATGTAAATGTGCGAATATCGCATAATATAAAACGGTAAATAAGAAAAGGGCTAAACAGATGAATCAATTACTTGTCTCGGGAGAGTTGCTTTGCTCCTTGCTCGTGGAATCTGAATCCGAGGTGGTAGTGGAGGAAAAAAGGCGGGTGATTGAAGGTGGGGCGGCGGCAAAATGGGATTTGGGGCTTAGGTATTTGAACAGTGTAGAGGCTCCGGCTGCTTTTCTCAGGGTTAGAGCCATTGAAGAAGTTATAATTTCCGATTGATGAAGTTCGATTTGTACTTTTCTCAATCAATCAAGGGTTTTAGAGGGTTTTTTGGCTAGGCAGCTAAGTTCAGTCCTATTTAGCTTCGCTTAGGACAATTAGGCATTTTCTAGGCCCCATTGTATCATCACTAAGCAAAAAATTGCAGAATATGACACTTTTTCGGATGGTCTTTAACTATTGACCACTACTGCCTCGTGGGTAGAATTTCGAGATAACAAGTTAAAAGCATTGCCCACGAGGTTAGTGAGGGACATTTATTAAATTTGAAGTTTTGCTCATCGACCAAAAGCAAGGATAAAAATTCAAGATCGTCTACCGAGACATTTCACATAGAGGCCCATAATCAAACAAACCGGAGAAATCTTCAAAAATCACTATTGTTTAATGATATTAATTTTCTATAGCTATTATATGCATAATTACTTCTTATAGTTACTTTAATTGTTACACGATTGTATTTGATGTACTCGCGCTACTGTATTCACGAATACAGTAGTGAAATTCGCCTAAAAAATAGGAGAGTCCAACTGCATGACTATATTCGTTGTATTCCCCTACTGTATTCATGAATACAGTAGCAAAATTCGCCTAAAAATAGGGAGTCCAATTGGTTAATAACGGAAAGAGGATCAATTAGTATGTATCATTCCTAATTTAACTCAACAAAATCAATTCTACATAAATTTCGCTGCTACTGTGTTGTATTTCATGTATTCGCGCAATTGTATTTATAAATACAATGAGGTAATCCGCCTAAAAACAGGGATTACAACTGTTTAATTCTGTATTCCATGTATTCGCGCAAATGTATTTATAAATACAATGAGGTACTCCACCTAAAAAATAGTGATTACGAGTGTTTAATAACGGAAAGCGCAATATTGAATTGTATTCAATTTCACTATATTGAATTCAATTGTATTCAAACAACAAAAAATCAAGAATATGGTGTATATCGTTCTATTCAATTAATTTTATTTTACATTGTCTTTAATTTTCATGTGTTTATTATTCACTATTATATTCACCATATTCAATTCAAACAAAAAATCACAAAATACGCTGATATTTGGTTGTATTAAAAAAATACAGACCTTCGGAATACATACATCCAGGCGAAAAATAATGTATTTATACAAAAATACAATGTATTTGTACAAAATACAATATATTTGTATAATTGAGTGTGACTAAATAGCAAAGAAGATAAGAGAGATCGTTGGGGATGACGTTTTCCGGCCAAGCAAAATACTGTATACATTGTATTAAAACTAAAAATGAAGACGAACAAAAACCCGGCCCTCAAATCTTCTCCGGCGTAGCCATGAGAGGATATGCTCGCCTAAGAGGATGAGCCAATAGCAGATTCTGACGCCAACGATTTTAACGATCCTGATGCTGACCACGATGATGACGCCGACGATTCTGCTGATTTGAGGAGAAGAGAGATGATTGAGAATTTATGTTGATAGAGAGATGATTGGTAGGACGGCTACTTTATAATTTTGGAAGGTGCAAAAAATCGATCTTCAGTAATTTTTTAACTAATAATAGAAAGAAAGAAGCACCAATGTAAGAATTGAGTGGTAGCTTATTGGTTTGATTCATACCTTGCTTTATAATTTATAAAGATGCTACTTTAGTATATGTTAATAAAAGTTGGCAATTTCAATCTTCATCGGATAAAAGTACTTTTTAACAAATAAAGCTTGCCAAACAGGCTATAAGAAAGGGAAAACATTGCTTAAAAAAGGCCCAGCACAATTATTTACACCTCATGTCTCAAGATGTTAGCCATAAGGTTTATTTTGCAATCTGGTAATGTTGATTCTTTTAAGCTACTCTGCTACTGTAACTTGTTATGACTTTGTTTGTATGGCTTTTTATGTGGAAAATGTTTCAACTTTCAAATCTTTTGACTTCTGATGAATGTCGGTGTCCGTATGTGTCACACTTTCTTTTTCACCGAATAATAAGAGAGTTTTTTCAATTAAAGTGATATTATTTAGATTTGGGATTTATTTATTGATTTTTAGTTTTAGAGTCGCTATCCGGATTTTTGACGGTGTTTCAAGACACTATTTATTTATTGAAATCCCAAACCGAGGAATTTTAGACTCTGTTAAAAATTGTCTACGAACCAAAAATTCGGGTAAAAAATTCTGTTAACGCGGGAGAAGATGTTAGGTACTTCGAGATTCTGTGGTTCTAGCACGGTCGCTTAACTATTGATATTTGGCCTAATTATCTGTTTATTTACATATTTTTAGCCTATTGTGTATTTAGACTTTTAAATTTTTAGCCGCTTTTAATATTTATGGATTTATCTTGAAACAAGTCACCATGACGTGCACTTGTCGTTTTTGGACGCATTGTAAACGCGCCACATGAAATGCACCCGCGATTTACAATGTGTGATTTTTATTATTGTTCGGAGTTGTGGTGGGGGCATGAGTTGTCACACCCGAGTGTAGATTACATAATCATGACTATGATCATGATGGTTAAAATGCTTATTGGAAGCAATAATCATTATTCAATTGTTCTCTAAGTTTTGTAGTATTAGTCTAAAAGAGATATTTTGGCCAATAGGATATGTATGTGTTCAAGGTCTTCTAAAATCTAAGTTAACTAGTCTAAGGACAAGTTCTTGGGCTATGACCAAATTTAGCCGAATTTATCAATTAACACTTAGGCCAATCATATTTTTGGATATTTGTAAAAAGGAGGGGTTATACAATTCAGCCAACATCATACTAAAAATGAAAGAATTTTAAAGGGCACAAAACAGAACCATTGATTTACAGTTCTAAACTACAATCATAAACTCATTTAGCAACATTCTTTCATTCAGCTATTACAGAGATGCTGTTTAGGAAAACTGTGCTTATATATTCAAAATTCATCAGAATTGAAATAAGCGACTTAAGGTAAATCAAAGAAATTTTAAGAAAACGGGTTTTTCACAGTAAAATCTGGAATTTCGGACAACTAAGTTTTAATATCAAAATTATGTAGAGTTTTAAAGGCATTTGAATTTCAATCGAATCCTAATAATCAGATGCCTAACGTATGCAATCACTGTAAACTGGGTTATGCGCAGCTTGATTTCAGTACAAGAATTACTTAAGATTTAAAGATATTCAAATTTCCTACCGGATATGCTAACCAAACTTTGAATTAAAGCAAAATATACAACACTGAAATTTTTGGGGCTTTGGTATCCCTTACGCCCAATAGCCTGGGGTTCAGGCTGGTTCAAGCCTTAATGGGCTATTTTAGTAGCCTGACCCATTTTCTATATACCAAATTAGACAAAAACAATATATATTAGTCCAGTCCTTTGTTTACAATAATCCAGAAATAATAAGTCCAGAAATACATTTTTTACCTCAGTGTTTAACTATAACAATACAAGTTTTCTTAAAAAGAAATCTAAAAGAAGTGAAAGGAAACACAACTCTAAGTTGTTGCTTCCATATTGAATCTCCTGGAACTTACTTATGACTAACAGACCTGCACCTCTGCATGTGATTCTCAAACAACAAAAAATAATACTTTATGCATTATTATACAATGAATTTGACCATTAGAGGGTCGGATTCAATTCTACCAATGTTATGCCAAACATAATACCCTAATAGCTTTAGCAAACCAGCATGGTAATGAGGAGAATTGAACCCATATATATATATATA